>JAWNLS010000027.1:0-23008 GCA_035042185.1 Drosophila kambysellisi
TGCGACTGCTGCTTATTGACTTGTTTCTTGATTTGTGGTTGCTTTCCTCTGTTGCTTGTTGAGTGACTGCTTTTGCTGCGGTTGGTGTTGCTGTACCTGTAGTTTCTCTTTTTGATTTGCTGCTGTTACACGTGTAATGACCAGATTGTTCCTTGCAGTTTTGTATATTGAGCATCCTTTGTAGCTAGTTACATGCTTGCCCTTGCAGTTTGCACATGTAGCCTCAGTGTCCTTAGTTTTTACACAGTCTGTAGTTGGGTGGCTGCCAGCACACTTCAGACACACAAAGGGTCTGCGGCAATAGTTTTTATACCCTGAACCCATTAAAAATGGGTAAAAAGGGTATAATGGTTTTGTGCAAATGTATGTAACAGGCAGAAGGAAGCATCTCCGACCCCATAAAGTATATATATTCTTATAGATCAGCGAGTCGATACTAGCCCTGTCCGTCTGTCTCGTCCGTCTGTCCGTCTGTCCGTCCGTCTGTATGAACGCGCGGATCTCAGAGACTATAAGAGCTAGAGACTTCAAATTTGGAATATAAGATCTCGTATACCAGGCCCAGATCAAGTTTGCGTTATTTTATCGATAACTGCCTCAGTTTCTGAATTATCGATACATTTAGATTTCCGATAGCAGTAAATTGCAGATATCTCTCACAATTTAATGGATACAGTCACCAATTTTGGTTGGTAGGTTGTTGGCGAGGTCCTTGAAAGATCGGCATGTGCCACGCCCACTTCCGACGCCCCCATCACCCCCGACCCAAAAATTTTCAAATGGCTATATCTTCCGCAGTTTTTGAGTAGGGAACGTCAAATTTGGTAGTTATATTACTGATAGTTGCCTTTAAAAACCGATAACAAATTTGTGGTGCCACGCCCACACCTGCGCCTACAATCGACAATTCCGATTTTAAATCGATAACTCCGTATATCTCCGAACATTTTAAAGATAGAGTAACCAAACTTGAAAGGTAATTTGCTGATAACCTCCTCCAAAGATTGGCATACCAATTTTTGGACCACGCCCACATCCGCCGCCCCCAGGAACTTCGTCCCTAGAAATTTAAAATGCGCATATCTGCCGTAATTTGCAAGCTAGAGTCGCAAAATTTTGCAGGTATGTTACTGGTAACTCCCCCAAAGACCGATAAAAAAATTGGATGGCCACGCCCACTCCACCTACCTAAACCGATACACCTGTTGGTGTAAATCGATAAAGCCAAATATCTCGCGCAATTTGAAAACTTAAGTCACCAAATTTTAAAGGTATATTGCTAGTAACACCCTTCATAAATGTGTAAAAAAAATTTTGGACCACGCCCACTCCCGCCCACAAAAAACGATAAATGCCTGTATCTCCCGCAATTTAAGAGCTACAGTTACCAAACTTAGAAGATATATTACTAAGATCGAAATCCAAAATATTTTGGGCCACGCCCACTCCCGCCCACAAAAAACGATAAATGCCTGTATCTCCCGCAATTCAAGAGCTACAGTTACCAAACTTAGAAGGTATATTACTAAGATCGGGCCACGCCCACTCCAGCCCCCAAAAACGATAAACATTTAAAGCTTGGTTCAGGGTATATGGTAGTCGAGCTCACTCGACTACAGCCTTCTTACTTGTTTGTTGTTGTTATTACTATTTTTATACCCTGAACCCATTAAAAATGGGTAAAAAGGGTATAATGGTTTTGTGCAAATGTATGTAACAGGCAGAAGGAAGCATCTCCGACCCCATAAAGTATATATATTCTTGATCAGGATCAACAGCCGAGTTGATATAGCCCTGTCCGTCTGTCCGTCTGTCCGTCTGTCCGTCCGTCTGTATGAACGCGCGGATCTCAGAGACTATAAGAGCTAGAGACTTCAAATTTGGAATATAAGATCTCGTATACCAGGCCCAGATCAAGTTTGCGTTATTTTATCGATAACTGCCTCAGTTTCTGAATTATCGATACATTTAGATTTCCGATAGCAGTAAATTCCAGATATCTCTCACAATTTAATGGATACAGTCACCAATTTTGGTTGGTAGGTTGTTGGCGAGGTCCTTGAAAGATCGGCATGTGCCACGCCCACTTCCGACGCCCCCATCACCCCCGACCCAAAAATTTTCAAATGGCTATATCTTCCGCAGTTTTTGAGTAGGGAACGTCAAATTTGGTAGTTATATTACTGATAGTTGCCTTTAAGAACCGATAACAAATTTGTGGTGCCACGCCCACACCTGCGCCTACAATCGACAATTCCGATTTTAAATCGATAACTCCGTATATCTCCGAACATTTTAAAGATAGAGTAACCAAACTTGAAAGGTAATTTGCTGATAACCTCCTCCAAAGATTGGCATACCAATTTTTGGACCACGCCCACATCCGCCGCCCCCAGGAACTTCGTCCCTAGAAATTTAAAATGCGCATATCTGCCGTAATTTGCAAGCTAGAGTCGCAAAATTTTGCAGGTATGTTACTGGTAACTCCCCCAAAGATCGATAAAAAAATTGGATGGCCACGCCCACTCCACCTACCTAAACCGATACACCTGTTGGTGTAAATCGATAAACCCATATATCTCGCGCAATTTGAAAACTTAAGTCACCAAATTTTAAAGGTATATTGCTAGTAACACCCTTCATAAATGTGTAAAAAAAATTTTGGACCACGCCCACTCCCGCCCACAAAAAACGATAAATGCCTGTATCTCCCGCAATTTAAGAGCTACAGTTACCAAACTTAGAAGGTATATTACTAAGATCGAAATCCAAAATATTTTGGGCCACGCCCACTCCCGCCCACAAAAAACGATAAATGCCTGTATCTCCCGCAATTCAAGAGCTACAGTTACCAAACTTAGAAGGTATATTACTAAGATCGGGCCACGCCCACTCCAGCCCCCAAAAACGATAAACCTATAATGCATTTAAAGCTTGGTTCAGGGTATATGGTAGTCGAGCTCACTCGACTACAGCCTTCTTACTTGTTTTTGTTGTATATAGTACTTGATCCTCGTTGTATGTAATACTTGTTTTGTCATTACGATAGTTTCTCAGTTAAAATGTTATTTTCCTCATCGGGGTATGATATTATTGAATATAAGTTTTCTTGTACTAAAACTTTTGGTATATGTGATCATAATTATGATCTTCGTTTGATTCTATTTTTATCCAAGTGAAGTTTGTATATTTAACAGTTTTTCTGAATCAACATTCAATAAATGATCATGTTTTAGTAATCTTGGATTAAAATATTCCTAACCTGGTTAGTTACATTCCCATTTCGATATCTTCAATGTATTCTGTAAATTGCTGTAAGTTGAAATTAGTAACTAAGCTTATTTTGCTCTTCGCTCCGTCAGTATATATATTCTAGTCCGTGATTAACTGCTCGATCAATTTATTCATTCGTCTGTCTGCACGCTGTCTGATCCGTCCGTCCGTCTGTCCGTTCGTCTGTCCGTCTGTATGAACACGCGGTCTCAGTGACTATAACAGCTAGATACTTCAAATTTGGAATGTAAGTTCTAGTGTACCAGTCTCAGATCAAGTTTGCATTATTTTATCGATAACTGCCTGTAGTTTCTGAATTATCGATACATTTAGATTTCCGATAGCAATAAATTTCACAATTTAAAGGCAGAAGCTTCTGATTTATACATGATATGCATATACATATTATTGATCAATTGCCGAAATTTCATTAAGATGAATAAGTAACAGCAAAGTTATAGTCGAAAATATATTCTCGTATTGATCTCATTTCTATCAGCAGTCGTAAGCAATTTCTGTATACATATAAATAGGTGAGCGCATGTGTGAGAAAGAGATGGCATTGATAATCGACGCTAGCGTCAATATATTTGTGTGTATTCTGCAGAGCTCCGATAACTACTCTTTTGTGTATCGTGTATTATGTGTGTATTTATGTATGTTTCCTCAAAGTGTTTACTATCTAATTGTTTTATGGCACCTGTTTTCTTAAAAGGGTTTGTTATTTTCGACTTTACAAGTGGCATTTCCCTATAGTTCGTGTCAATTTCGTAGGTTTTCCTCTTTTCATTTAACTTATTGATCCTTTTTATTTTATTTAATTGTGTATTATATGCTGGTGATCCGGCATAAATAAAGATGTCTGCTGGTGTTCTACCAGTAGTGTTATGAATTATTTTATGATTATATGTGTATATTATTATTTCAAATTTCGTTAATTTATTCTCTTCATTTGTATCCGAAGAAACTATTCTTAATTTTTCATTTACTGTTTTATGGAATCGCTCTACATCTGATATTCCGTTCTTACTTGTTGTTATATCAATTTTTACATTTTCTGAGTCTAACCAAATTTTCAATGCTGCACTCATGAACGCTGAGTCTTTGTCTGCTTTAATTTCTATGGGTTTTCCCATTTCATTGAATACTTTTAATAATGCTCTCTTTGTTTCTAACCAATCTTTACCATTTATCTCGATTAAAGTTGCGAATTTTGAATATACATCTATACATGAAAGAAATTGTTTATTGTTAATCATATAAAAATCTATAACATATTTTTCCCTGGGGTTAAAGACTTCTGGTGTAATTTCGTAATTGAATTTAGTGTCCCTGTGTTCTACTTTTGAAATATTGCATATTTCGCATTCGTTAATTATATTTTGGATTAATTTTTGATAATCTGGAAAATAGTATTTTTCTTTAAACATTACTATTGTTTTCTCTATTCCTGGATGTAAAAGTTTCGTATGGTCATTTAGTATAATTTGTTTTAATTCAGAATAGTTTTGGACATCTATTAATTTCTTTGTAGTTCTCATGGTTTTAATCGGACAATCTCTTTTTATTATTTCTATATACGCTTTTTGGAATGTTGAAAAATCATTTTCATGTGGAAGGTATATAACGCTATTTTTAGTACATAAATATTCTTTTATGATTTCTTTTGCTTTTTCTGTTGTCATTTCTATATAATTTATTATTATTTTAGTTTTATAGTAATAGTTTATTTTCTTAATTTCTTCGTTAGTTCCTTTTATCAACTCTATTTGGTGATTATAATAATTTAATGGTCTTTCAGTATTCTGGATGCAATTTTGATTGTCTTCATTTGCACTGTGTATTGTTGCTTCTACACTATCGGGTGTATCTCCCATGAAATTTTCTATTACATTATTTTCTTCTGTTTTAATTCTTGAAAGTGCATCAGCTACGTGATTTTCTTTTCCTGGTATGTATTTAATTTCATAATCGAATTCGTTTAATCGTATCTTCCATCTCTGTAGCTTCATATTTGGTTCTTTTATGTTGTTCAGCCATATAAGGGGTTTGTGATCACTAAGTATTTCAAAATTTCTGCCAAATAGGTATGATCTGAAATTCTTCGTTGCCCATATTATTGCTAATAATTCCTTTTCTATTGCTGAGTACTTTATTTCATGTTCGTTCAAGGTTCTACTCGCATAACATATTGGTTTATGTTCCTGTGATAAAACTGCTCCTAATGCGTAATTACTGGCGTCGGTTGTAAGTGAAAATTTCTTGCTGAAGTCTGGATATCTTAATATCGGATCGGACATTATGAGTAACTTAAGTTTTTCGAAGGCTTCTATATAAGTGGTTTCCTTTATATTTATTTTTTCTCCTTTCTTTAGTTTTAATGTCATTGGCTTTACTACTTTAGCAAAGTTTGGTATGAATTTTCTATAAAATCCACACAAACCTAAGAATCTTTTAATTTCCTTCGGGGTTGTAGGTATTGGAAATTCTTTTACGGCTTTAATTTTAATAGGGTTTGGTTTTATTTCTTCTGTCGTTATTATGTGCCCTAAGAATTCAGTTTCTTTCTTCATGAATTCACACTTATCTAGTTGTAATTTTAAATTTGCTTCCCTGAGCTTTTTGAAAACTTTTATCAATGACAATACGTGTTCTTCCAATGAAGTGGAATACACGATTATATCATCCATGTATACTGTGAGGAGCCATAGTATATGCGCCCCTCACAGCAACTGTCGATCAGGCGGAAATCCGGCCCCGATGCAGTTGCGGCGAATTCGCTCTCTTTCGTCCTCTCCCTTTCTAGCGCAGGCAGTCAGCCATTTGAGCGTGTCTGACACGCATGTCCAAGAGGTCATGAACCGTTGGTGTGGGAGCAGTATTGCGGGTGCAATACTGCCATCTATACTCACACCAGCGGCAGACAATGGTTGGCGCCAGCAAATGGCAGTGGAAAGTTACCAAAGATCACGCCACCGAAGATGATCACGCCACCTCGGTACAGTCCCGACAAAAGGGCACCGACTGGACTATAAAAGGAGCGCCGCAGCACGGCGCGGGATTATTGTATTGCGGACAGTCAAAAGCTAAGAGTGTGAAGCTAAGAGGCAGTGAAGCCAAACATCAGCAGCAGAAGGAGTACAAGTGAAGCATCGGCAATTGAGTGTGTCACTCAATCCCCACAGATCGCGCAGGACACTGAGGTCCTGAAATTGGTGGCGAATCAAGAGCCTTGCCACGCGAGAATTTAGTCACGGCGGAGCCGGACAGATTTAAGCGAACAGGCGACTGAGACAAAACCAACAAAGGCCGAAGTGGCAAGGCGAAACCGAGGAGCTTCGCAGAGTAACTTGTGAAATAAGTGCAATAAACAAATAAAGTCAAGAATTATTCAAAATAAATATATTAGTGGTCATCAATTCTCGCAAACGCAACAAATAAATTCGTTGCACGAATCCACAGCTCGGCTGAGTTTTAGCTCAGCTATAACCACCGAACTAAAAGGTTCGTTACAACTGGCGCCCAACGTTGGTGGTTGCGAGAATTGAATAAATATATTTATTGTGAAATTATAATAATAACAAACAAAAGAAAATAAATATGGAGACCAGGCTGCCACACAGTGCGAGGAGAAAGGAATTGGCGGCGACTCATGGCAGACAATCCCCTGCCAGAGAAGTCGAAGTTGCGGATGCGAGAGAGCCGTCATTTGTGGATGTCGCACATCTCAGCATCCCGGCAACAAGCGCAGCAGCGCGCGCTAGAGACGCCAATCACTCTGTTTGGGGAGCAGCGTCCACACCACTGCCACAGAGGAGAGTGTCCATACACGAGCAAACGGCACCAACTATGACCCAGGAATATTCAAAGGTAGCGAAACAAGTCCGTGAGTGGAACTTCCGTTTCGATGGAACAACAAAGCCTGTGGAATTTCTGGAACAAGTGGAGTGGGCAGCCGATGCGTATGGGCTGAACTTGAATTTAGTTCCCAGAGCCATGCCGGAACTACTTCAAGGAATGGCACTTAAATGGTACGTAGCCAACAATCAACACTGGACCAGTTGGGTAACTTTCATTAAGAGTTTTCAAGAATATTTCTTGCCAAGAAATTATTTTGAGAATCTCAAGGACGAAGTTACCCAAAGACGGCAGGCTACACAGGAGCCATTCAAGGTGTACATGGTGGAAATGCAGACGCTAATGCGGCCACTGCAGGATTCAGCTGAAGCACAGCTGAACCGGATTTACAACAACAGCCTCCCAGACTTACGAGCGTTCGCCAGGCCACATCAATTCAACAATTTGGCTGAATTGATGCATTTGGCGGAAGCGTTCGAGGAACTCGAAGCCGACAGGGAAAAGCTGAGACTGCAGAGCCGCATGGAGCAGCATAGTTACAGCACGCCACAGCACAGCCGCATGGAGCAGCCGCAGCAGTATTATAACAATCCACGGCAAAGACGCAGGGAACCTCCACGACAACGCAAGGAAGCGAATTATGACCATATGGAGCCTGCTCAGAGGCAAAATCATCCACGACTTATGGTAATGGTGGAGGAGCGAGCAGAAGCCGACACTGGACCCAGACCAGCCCCGAGGACGAGACACAACAACATACAAACCCACATACAGAATCCAGCGAGGTCATGCAGATGTTGCGGCCAGGAGGGACACTCGGCAATAGAGTGTACGAATCCCATGCTGGAATTCTGTTGGATATGCGGGCGTCTTGAAGTTCGCACGTCAGTATGTTGTCCGTCGGGAAACAGAGACCGGCGTGCGCCACCAAGGAGTGAGCGGAAGCCAAACAGGACACGCAACAAGACGCTCATCGGCAGCCTACTGGCCGAAGGTGCGCAACTGACAGCTACCGTAGAGATCGGCAACTGTCAGTACAAGGCTTTGATTGATACAGGGGCCACGAGTAGCTTCGTTAGTGAGGAGCTAGCGCGTGGACTGATCAGCATAGGCCGACGGAGCGCAACCAAACGGCGAGTCCGCATGGCAGATGGCCGAAGAAGCGGAATTCGAGAGCAGATCGAGGTGAACGTCAGACTGGGACGCAGCAGCATGGAGATTGCTCTGCTGATACTGCCAGGAGTCAACGTCGACCTTGTCCTTGGCTGGGACTTCTTGTCTGGCATGGGCACGGCTGTAGAGTGTGCAGGCTTTGTGGTGGACATACCAAAGAGCGGGATACAAAAACACCACGAGGAGAGATTATCCATAGCCACGACAGTCGTTACACCAATACATCCGGAGAAGGTAGCGACTGTTGGCGTATTGAAGCCCCTGAAGGACACGCTCCAAAAATTTTCTATGGTGGAAGAAGCAATGGATCAAGCCAACCGGAAGTGCAAATGGATCCAAAAGTTGCGAACGGACACCAAGAAAAACCCCAGGAAGTATCCAGATTACTATGAAGAGTCTGGAAACCTGTATAGGCACATCCCGCATACAGCTGGAACTGAGGATGCAGCAGCTTGGAAATTGTGTGTGCCTACCGGGAAGAGAAGTCAAATAATGCAAGAAAACCACTTCTCCGCCGCCGCAGTCCATACGGGTAGCAGGAAAGCTATAGCCCGAATAGCAGCGCGCTACTATTGGCCAGGCTTATATAGAGACGTACGAGCATATGCTAAACAATGCGAAATATGTCAAAAATATAAGCAGAGTCAATTGGCGGCTCAGGACCGAGCAAGGCACCGTAACCTTCGGCGCAGACCATGGAGACCCACAGTCGGAGAGAAAGTATGGCTACACCACCTGTCGAATGCTGCTGAAGGCTTCGCAGCAAAGCTGGCACCGAGATATGGAGGCCCATACCAAATTGTAGATTTTACATCGCCGGTAATCTGCAAATTGAAGAGCCACACGGACAAGCGGATCAGGACGGCGCACATAAGCGACCTGAAGCCGCACAGCGACCAGATGGAGACAGGTGAGTTGGCCAAACAACAGACAACCATATAAAATAATTAATTACCCCTAAAACCAAAAACAAATTTTTTTTTGGAATACTTCAAAAAATTTTTTTTGGTCAATGAAAAAAAGGGGGAAAATAAATAGGCCTCAAAACCCAGGCTATTTATAATTATTTAATACAAAACATATAAAACGGAATTATAATTGCGTTTAATTCAAAACAACTAAAACGAAATTATAATTTCGTTTAATACAAAACATGCAAAACGAAATTATGGTTTCGTTTAATACAAAACAAACAAAACAGAGACCTGAACCGGCCCAGCACAAACAACAACAAAGAGCAGCGCGGCGAAATGAGCAAGAGTCCACGCGATCGGCAATGCACCCGAGAGCGGGAGAAATGGCCAGCCGAGAAAGCACGACCATGACCCACTCTCGAATGCATGCGCTGAATACAGAACCAAGGGTCAACGGACGAACGCAGAGTTCAACGGCCAGCCCAAACGCATGCGCAGCATCATTGGCCAGACACACACACACCCATTGGTCCCAATGCACGCATGCAGATCACACCGTGTGGACGCTCTCACGTTTAGCGCGATTGCGCGAACGCTGGAGAGCGACGACCGAACACGCAGCGCACCCATTGGCGGCACACACACACACACACGGGCACCGAATGCACTGGTGCGGACTCTCACGTTTAGCGCGAGTGCGCGAACGCTGAGAGCGTACCAGCCGAAGAGCATTTCGGGTGGGCATTTGTTGGTGTGCACTGTTGGCTCTCTCACGTTTAGCGCGGGTGCGCGAACGTGGGAGAGAATGACAACAACAAAGTGCACATTGGACCAACAAATGCCGAATACACTGGGCGCACTCACGTTTAGCGCGAGTGCGCGAACGCTGAGAGCGTACCAGTACGAAGTGCATTTCGGGTGAGCATTTGTTGGAGTGCGCTGTTGGCTCTCTCACGTTTAGCGCGGGTGCGCGAACGTGAGAGAGAATGACAACAGCAAAGTGCACTTTGGACCAACAAATGCCGAACGCACCGATGTCTGCTCTCACGTTTAGCGCGAGTGCGCGAACGCTGAGAGCACAACAATAACAAAACGCATTTCGAGCGGACTTTGCCTGCCGACGCATGGAGTGTACTGGTGGCTCCCCCACGTTTAGCGCGGGTGCGCGAACGTGGGAGAGAATGACAACCATAAAGTGCACTTTGGACCAACAGATGCCGAACGCACAGATGCCCGCTCTCACGTTTAGCGCGAGTGCGCGAACGCTGGGAGCGCAACAAGAAAATGTGTGTTGAAAACAAATGCCGAATGCACTGCTGTTGGCTCTCTCCCGTTTAGCACGAGTGCGCGAACGCTGGAGAGAACAACAACAACAAAGTGCATCTTGAGCGAGCATTGGCAAGTGTACACTGGTGACTATCTTCCACGTTTAGCGCGGGTGCGCGAACGAGGGAGAGAGTGTCAACAACAAAGTGTGGGCTGAAACAAATGCCGAAGGAACCGCCGTTGGCTCTCACGTTTAGCGCGAGTGCGCGAACGCTGGGGAGCGCAACGACAACAAATGTATGCATGCAGAGTGTACCGGGATTGCCTCTCTCACGTTTTGCGCGGGTGCGCGACGAGGAGAGAGGGCACCAACAACGGACTGCACTATGTACGAACAAGTTGCAGAGCACGCCGTTGTTGACTCTCGTACGCTTTACGCGGGTGCGCGAGCGACGGGAGGAGCAACAACAACGTTTGCAATTTCGTGCAAATGCATGCACACAGGGTGCATCGAGGATCACTCTCTTATACTTGCGCGGGTGCGTGAGCAATAAGGAGAGTGATGACAAGGCTAGGAGAACAGCAACAACAACGTCAAGGAAGTGGATATTGGCACGGCGGCTACTGGTCGCCGCACGTCAGACCCGGGTCCTTGCCGGGTGCGCGCCCACACGGACGAGGGACGCGCAGGATGCGCGCAAGGCTACCAAGCCAAAACCGTCGCGTCGAGCGGGGTACCAGGGGTGGGAACTTACCTCTTGTAATTGCAGATGATCGTTCCTGTGGGAAACTGGAAGCTTCCCACTGCCGAAGAAAGGGGGGAGTGTGAGGAGCCATAGTATATGCGCCCCTCACAGCAACTGTCGATCAGGCGGAAATCCGGCCCCGATGCAGTTGCGGCGAATTCGCTCTCTTTCGTCCTCTCCCTTTCTAGCGCAGGCAGTCAGCCATTTGAGCGTGTCTGACACGCATGTCCAAGAGGTCATGAACCGTTGGTGTGGGAGCAGTATTGCGGGTGCAATACTGCCATCTATACTCACACCAGCGGCAGACAATGGTTGGCGCCAGCAAATGGCAGTGGAAAGTTACCAAAGATCACGCCACCGAAGATGATCACGCCACCTCGGTACAGTCCCGACAAAAGGGCACCGACTGGACTATAAAAGGAGCGCCGCAGCACGGCGCGGGATTATTGTATTGCGGACAGTCAAAAGCTAAGAGTGTGAAGCTAAGAGGCAGTGAAGCCAAACATCAGCAGCAGAAGGAGTACAAGTGAAGCATCGGCAATTGAGTGTGTCACTCAATCCCCACAGATCGCGCAGGACACTGAGGTCCTGAAATTGGTGGCGAATCAAGAGCCTTGCCACGCGAGAATTTAGTCACGGCGGAGCCGGACAGATTTAAGCGAACAGGCGACTGAGACAAAACCAACAAAGGCCGAAGTGGCAAGGCGAAACCGAGGAGCTTCGCAGAGTAACTTGTGAAATAAGTGCAATAAACAAATAAAGTCAAGAATTATTCAAAATAAATATATTAGTGGTCATCAATTCTCGCAAACGCAACAAATAAATTCGTTGCACGAATCCACAGCTCGGCTGAGTTTTAGCTCAGCTATAACCACCGAACTAAAAGGTTCGTTACAATACTAAACAGTTTTTATATATTAAGTCTCCTAGAATATTGTTCATGCAACGTTGAAAGGTTGCTGGTGCGTTTTTCAAACCGAATGGCATTCGAGTATATTCGTAATGACCAGTTTTTGTAGAGAATGCCGTTTTGGCAATTGATTTTTCGTCCATTTGAATCTGGTGAAATCCTTTAGCTAAGTCAATTGTTGTGAAATATTGACATTTTCCTAACTTATCTAATATCTCATCCATTACAGTATTGGATATTTATCGCTAATTGTCTTTTCATTAAGACTGCGATAATCCACTACTATTCTATATTTTTTCTGACCTGATGCTTCTTCTTTTTTCGGTACTATCCATATAGGTGAACAGTATGGTGAATTTGATGGCTTAATGATACCTTGCTGCATCATTTCTTTCATTTGTTTGTTAACTTCTTCATCGTATCTTTGTGGATATCTATAGGGTTTCCTATAGCAAGGGTTTTCATCTTTTGTATTGATAACGTGTTTTACTGTATTTGTGAAAGTCAAATTGTCACTCTCTCTATACTGTATATCGTCAAATTCAAACAAAATCTTTTTTAATGCGGTTTTTTCTTCCTGGTTTAGATGTTCTAAACGATATTGGTTTCCTTCAATTAATTCATTTTCTAATGGTTACATTATATGTTCATCTTCTGACGGTTTTTCATCATTATTTTCTTTATCTTTTCCTTTATCTTCAGTATCATATTTAAAATAAAACCTATAGTCACTTAATTCAACAAACTCTTCCTCGTAGTTGATCACCATACCAGAATGGTATAATAGTATATTGGTTTTGTGCAATGTCCGTCATGCTGTCTGTTCGTCTGTCCGTCTGTATGAACGCGCGTTCCTCCGACACCCTTAGAGATAGAGACTTGAAACTTGGAACGTATATTGGAAAGTACCCTCAAAAGTTAAAGTGTCTTGGGTTTGGACCTACGTCCACCAGGGAGCTAGAAAACCGCGATAATCGATTTTATCAAATCGATAAATCCACATATCTCTTACAATTTAATGGCTACAGTCACCAATTTTGGTTGGTAGGTTGTTGGCGAGGTCCTTGAAAGATCGGCATGTGCCACGCCCACCTCCGACGCCCCCATCACCCCCGCCCCTAAAATTTTCAAATGGCTATATCTTCCGCAGTTTTTGAGTAGGGAACGTCAAATTTGGTAGGTACATTACTGGTAGTCGCCTTTAAGAACCAATAACAAATTTGGTGCCGCGCCCACACCTGCGCCTATAATCGGCAATTCCGATTATTAATCGATAATTCCGTATATCTCCGAACTTTTTAAAGATAGAGTAACCAAACTTGGAAGGTAATTTGCTGGCAACCTCCTCCAAAGATTGGCATACCAATTTTTGGACCACGCCCACATCCGCCGCCCCCAGGAACTTCGTCCCTAAAAATTTAAAATGCGCATATCTGCCGTAATTTGCAAGCTAGAGTCGCAAAATTTTGCAGGTATGTTACTGGTAACACCCCCTAGGATCGATAAAAAAAATTGGATGGCCACGCCCACTCCACCTCCCTAAACCGATACACCTGTTGGTGCAAATCGATAAACCTATATATCTCACGCAATTTGAAAACTTAAGTCACCAAATTTTAAAAGGTATATTGCTAGTAACAACCTTCATAAATGTGGAAAAAAAATTTTGGACCACGCCCACTCCCGCCCACAAAAAACGATAAATGCCTGTATCTCCCGCAATTTACTTAACAGAATACTTAACATATGCTGTTAATTTTGGCGCAATGCTGCTTATCTTGCAATTTGGTCACTCTTAATCGAGCGCGTCAAATTGTGCCACCTCTTTTTTTATAAAATTTCTCAATTTTGTATAGAATATTAATTCTAGTTTCTAGTAGTTCGATTGTTAAAATTCAAAACTAACGGCGATATTTTTTTAACGCGATAGTTTAATCGCATGCTCACAGCAGTTCTACAAGAGTCAAGTTAGCATCACAATAGAAACACGAGAATTTAGTCCGATTAATATAAATATAAATTTATAATTATTTAAATATATTTTATATTTCATATATATATATATATATATATATATATTAATATATTATATTTATAAATATTAAATTAATTTATGTAATGGTATAATAGTATTTCGCTGTCGGTTGCGCCCGACTGCAACGTTCTATCTTGTTATTATTTGGCTTTGTAGATTTTTTTGTTATGTCATTGTCAGTTGGGTTATCACTTGTTGTTGTGGCTGTAGATGTGTTGTTGTTAGCTGCTCTTGTAGATGCTCTTGTCATTACTCGTTTAGTTGCTTTTGTTGTAGTTACTGTTGTAGTTGCCGTTGCAATTGCTGTTGTAGTTGCTGCTGTTGTTGATGACGTCGTAGTTGCTGTTGTAGTTGCCGTTGCTGCAGTTGATGACTTCGTAGTTGCCGTTGTAGTTGCTTTAGTAGTTGCAGGTTGATGTGTTGTGTGTGTGCCGTTTGAGTTGGCACTTGTCATGGTAGTTGTTGCTGTGGTGGCTGCCGGTGCATGTGTTATGTTTGTGCTGGCACTTGTCCATTGTGCGTCGACCGCTGTCGGGGAAAGTGAACTCTCAGTGTGCGTGCTGCTTGTATATGTCCAAATGTTATTTGTCGCGGGGGGTATATACATTTGCGCCAACTTCTTGAAGTCAAGCATTTTCATTTGTTTCATGTTTCATTTGTGCGCGCAAATATCGTCGTCCTCTTCGCTCCTTCCTTATTGGCTTCTTCGTCTGATACAGATGAAATCCGTGCAAATGTTCTTCTTTTTTTCTTTACATACAAGTCTCTTGGATGTTGTTTGTGCACTGTGACCGATGAATCCTCTGTGTCGTAATCCTCAGTGAGGAGCACTGCTTCACTGAAGGATGCTCTGCCAAAAGCTCTGGTGGAGAGCTCCGAGACACTTGGAGACAGCAGGACACCAGG
Organism: Drosophila kambysellisi; assembly: GCA_035042185.1. Taxonomy (NCBI): domain Eukaryota; kingdom Metazoa; phylum Arthropoda; class Insecta; order Diptera; family Drosophilidae; genus Drosophila; species Drosophila kambysellisi. The sequence goes on from JAWNLS010000027.1 coordinate 15,082, forward strand.
ATCGTCTGCCAGGATCGTCTGCCAGGATCGTCAGCCAGTATCCCACGCCTTGGGACGGGATCACTTCCTTGTCCAGATTGGCTCCTCCAGAAGGAACACTGATGGACTGCAGCTGCGATGTATTGCGTCGACACAAGCAGTAGCTGTGTCACCAAAATTGCCTTTAACCACCGTATACGGGGGCAATCACTCGAAGCTCAATGTCACCATAAGCCTAAAGGCTGATGCCGGCGAAAAAATTCGGTGGCTCTGGCAAAATTTCAATTTGACTTGGTGGGTATCATCCACCCTTTTGCCTGAACCTGTTGCGAATTATAAGTCCGCTCAGATGCAACACAAAATTTTTGGTATGCAAAAAAAATTTTGAGTTTGAGGTATGCAACACAAAATGTGAAATATTCATCTTGTATTGCATACCCAGTCAGTAGTAATTTATTTACTTGTTTTTCTTTTCAGGTTCTATGGGACGGATGATTGCCGATGGTCATTTCGTCTTGCAGGATTTGCTGAAGTCTGGAGCCGGATACGCTGATGGAGCGGGTAAGGATTTTATATGTTTGTTATAGTTGTGTGTCTAGTGTGTATTAATATTTATTTATTAATATTATTTTGTCTTTCAGGGAACTGGTAAGTACATTAATTTTATCATGATGTTATTATTTGGCTTGTATTTTATGTTTTTTATTTGCACTGGTAAGTATATTATTATTATCATGATGTTATTAATTGGCTTTTATTTTAGGTTTTTTTTTTTATTTGCAGGTACTTTAGGACGTGTGTGAATTTTTGTGCTTGTTATAATTGTTAATGTAGATTGCATTATTTTATTTTATGTTTATTTATTAGTTTTTATTATTACTATTTTTATCATTTTTTCTTTCAGGGTACTGGTAAGTATATTATTATTAATATTTGTTATTTATTGTCTTGTATTTTTGTATTTATATTTTTTCTTTGCACGTACTTCAGGACGTGTGTGAATTTTTGTGTTTGTTATAATTGTTTATGTAGATTGTATTATATTATTTTATATTTATTTATTAATTTTTTATTATGGCCCTTTTTAATCATTTTTCCTTTCAGGGTGCTGGTAAGTATATTATTATTATTATTTTGTTATTTATTGTCTTGTATTTTTTATACTATTATACCAAAAAGGTATAATAGTATATTGGTTTTGTGCAATGTCCGTCATGCTGTCTGTCCGTCTGTATGAACGCGAGTTTTTCCGACACCCTTAGAGATAGCGACTTGAAACTTGGAACGTATACTGGAAAGTACCCTCAAAAGTTAAAGTGTCTTGGGTTTGGACCTACGTCCACTAGAGAGCTAGAAAACCGCGAAAATCGATTTTAGCAAATCGATAAGTCCCTATATCTCTTACAATTTAACGAATACAGTCACCCATTTTGGTTGGTAGGTTGTTGGCGCTGTCCTTAAAAGATTGGCATGTGCCACGCCCACCTCCGACGCCCCCATCACCCTCGCCCATAAAATTTTCAAATGGCTATATCTTCCGCAGTTTTTAAGTAGGGAACGTCAAATTTGGAAGGTATATTACTGGTAGTCGCCTTTAAGAACCGATAGCAAATTTGTGGTGCCACGCCCACACCTGCGCCTATAATCGACAATTCCGATTGTAAATCGATAACTCCGTATATCTCGATAACTCCGTATATACTCTCATTTTAAAGATAGAGTAACCAAACTCGGAAGGTAATTTGCTGGTAACCTCCTCCAAAGATTGGCATACCAATTTTTGGACCACGCCCACATCCGCCGCCCTCAGGAACTTCGTCCCTAGAAATTTAAAATGCGCATATCTGCCGTAATTTGCAAGCTAGAGTCGCAAAATTTTGCAAGTATGATGCAGGTAACTCCCCCAACGATCGATAAAAAAATTGGATTGCCACGCCCACTCCACCTACCTAAACCGATACACCTGTTGGTGTAAATCGATAAACCCATATATCTTGCGCAATTTGAAAACTTAAGTCACCAAATTTTATAGGTATATTGCTAGTAACACCCTTCATAAATGTGGAAAAAAAATTTTGGACCACGCCCACTCCCGCCCACAAAAAACGATAAATGCCTGTATCTCCCGCAATTTAAGAGCTACAGTTACCAAACTTAGAAGGTATACTACTAAGATCGAACTCCAAAAATTTTTGGGCCACGCCCACGCCCACTCCCGCCCCCAAAACCGATAAACGCCCATATCCCCCGGAATTCAAATATTTCTTAACTGTACACAAATTAAGGTATAATAGTGTTCCGCTGTCGGTTACGTCCGACTGCAACATTCTATCTTGTTATTATTATTTCTATTGTATTGTGGGTTTATATTTCTTGGTTTTTCTGGTGTACGATCTTCGTACAAACCTAATTCTTGTGATACTGCTTTGAGTTTTTCAGTTGATGATATGTCGAATCTAGCTAATTGCATACATAATCTGTCTGGTAATCTTTTGTGTATTACATCTCTTACTGTATTGCTTAATGCTTTAGAATATAAGGCTTTATTATCATTGTTGTTTTCTATCACTAACTTATTTAATATTATAAATGATTTTTGCTCGAGTTCATCGAGAAACTTACGGACGCTTCCTCCGTAGAATGTGTTTTAAACTCTCCTCAACAATTCCTTGAATGTTGTTTGTGTTTTGAAGGCTGTGATTAGTACTGCTCGAAGTGCCGCCCAATCTCCTGGTATGTAACGCAGTGAGGCTTTTAACGCCTCTCCATGTAGCTGCATCTGTATCGCTCCATATATTACAAGTACTTGTCTGGCATCTGTTGTTGGGAATAGTTCCTTGATGAAGTCGATCCTTCCTATGAATGCTCCTAGCTCGTCCGTTTCTCCTCCGAAACTTGGTACTTGGCGGATCTGTTCAAGCGCCTGATTTAGTACTCCTTCTGGCAACATTATGTTTTCTTTATTCATTAGTTTGCTGTTATTGTTATCGGATATCTTCCTTAAAATTTCTCTTTCGTTGTTGTTTGTTGGTTTCACACAAAAAAAAAATTATTCACAGATAAAAAAAATATTATTCACAAAAAAAAATGTCTCCTCCGTTGTTGTTTCGCGGTATTTTTACTTTTCTTTCAAAGAAAGATTTCACGGATCGCGGGGTCCTTTTACGGATACTAAAAAGCTTACGCGTAATACTAGTAGGTTTTCACAACGTTACACAGTTGTAAGGATTATCGAGTATCCTACCGGCTGCGCCAATTAAATGTTTTGCATCGACAGATTTGATAAAAAAAATTATTTCTTTATTCAAATAACTGCTTATGTTTAACAATGGATATACTGATTATCAACTTTACAAAATCGAGTACTCTAAGATGAAACCTTTGACTGCGCTGTTCGGTGTACAAATCAATACTCAACTTATTCTATATGCTTACAAGGAAAACTCTATATTCGCTCGTTTTTTGTTTACAAAGGGAGTTCTTTGTTCTTTGTTCGCCATATGTACGTGATTATTTCATAATTACATTTGCCCGCTTCGTGGACTTTGGTTTTTATGGACTTTGATTTTTTATGATGTCTCGATCGTTTCTTTAACCTCAGATTTCTGGTTTTATCGTCCAGCTGTCATAACTTTCGAATATGGTGTGAGGGTGGTTCAAATTCCTTTTCTGCGTTGCTAAGTGTGATGATGCAAGCGTTGTTTACAGAAGGTGTGCATGCAAGCGTGGTGTGCGTGTAGACATGCAAGATCAGCATGATCTGGATATGTCACTATATATATGTCTGTTCTTGTGAACAAGAGACTTACAATTTCGAATTTTGATAAGTAGGAGTTTCATTTTTAAAATCAATACCTTTTTTGATCATGGATTTGAATCTATATTCGTAATGATGTACATAAATTTAGAAACCCCATTCTCCATGAACCATTTCACTTGGGACCATATTTCTACTTTCATAACCTTTTCGACACTCAACCTATAATTAGGTCTTGATTTGACCTCTAGTATAATACTACAGTAAAACTGAAAATCATTTTTCTACTGCATCAGCTATATAAAAACTCAACCCATTCTCTTAAACAATAACTACTACATTTCATTAAAGAAAACCCCATATTTCGATTATATATAACTAAAAAAAAATTAAAGGGACAAGTGCACAGAGTATCTGCAAGTTGAGCATACTCAACTGGGGTGCTCTACCCAAGCTTACACTTCAATTAAGTTTGCAGCTGCGTCGCTTGACCATTCCGCTGGGGAATGGTGGGGTGCCTTGGCCATTTGCCCGGGTCAGGTCAGCTCGCTGGCCGATGCAATTTGGCAGCAATTATTGCAGTTGGGAGTCGAGTCAGCAGTCAAGTCAAGTGTCGCTGCGAGTGACTGTCGATGGCTGTGGAGGGGTAGAGGGGGGAAGTAGGCTCACTTATCCATATAAATAAATTGAGGTTAATGACAACAGCAACAGCAAAAGCAAAAGCAAAAGCAACAACAACCACAACTCGTCCAAAGTTGGCCGCTGGGGTCATGTTCATTAATGCCACCAGTTTTCCATAAATAAAGTATATATATATAATATATCCATAGCCGTAAGTGTATTAACATGAGCAAGTACAAGTATATATATCTCTATATATATATATGTGTGTGTGTGTGTGTGTATTTATGTGGCAAGTGCATGTGGAGCACTTAATAACCATGTCGCTTGGCGGCCAACAATTTAAGGCTAATTTCGTTTTCCCAGTGAAATATGCCGTCGCCTTGCATATTAAATATGATGCCTCTGGCTAATGGTACAGTGAAGCAAATGTATAAATTATTAAGTCAAAAATATGCAAAAGTATTTTGCTTGAGTAGAAAGATTATATTTTAAAAATTTGAGTTACTTTATTATGTTAGAAATGTTGCATACCCGATTGTTCTTGATGCACTCAAATTTAGCTGTTTCTTATGCATAGTCAGTAATTTTAAGTATGTATTTTGATAACAATCATTAGAGAATATTATTTTTAAATTTGTGAAAATCCAATTATTTAAATGACTACAATCAGGCATTATTCAGCTCACATTTTAAGTACAAAACATATTAAATAAGATGCGCTACATTATTTTCAATTCTATTCGGGGTATTCCTGAACGGAAGCAGCATACTGAATGTAGAGGGGCCCATTGTAAGCCGTTAGAAACGTATTATATATGCATAAATAATACAAAATATAAATATGAGCCAAGAGCTGAGACTGTGAGCCTGTTGACAGCTCACTTTTAGAGTATTTTTCTTCAATTTTTCGTTGTTGTTTTGTCTTTTTTGCTGTCAAGTACAAAGCAAATTTCTCGTAGTCTGAGTGCGGCTCTATAAGCACGTGTATGTATGTGTGTGTGTTTGTCTGTGAGTGTGTGTGTATGTGTGTGTGCCATAGCACATTATGCAAATTATTTGCACGATTTTTCAATTTTGGTAAAACGCTTTGGGGCATTATTAGGCCAGAAAGGCGAAAGTTGGGTATATCAAGAAATATGATTAAAATGACATTTGATGGCGTCTCCTAAGCAAAACTTGAACCCAGCTCAGCTCGATTTAAGCAGAAGCAAATTAAGTTACAAGCAAGGAGTTATAGATAGAGATAGAGATAGAAGAGGGAAAGAGATAGATAGAGAGAGATTGAGTATAATATAGTGAGACAGTGCAGCAAGTTGAGTGTTGGCTAAAAGCAAATATGCTTGTCTTCAGCTCTTTCATGGCTTGGAAGTTAACCCCCAAAAGCCCACAACACTATCACATATGTGTATAAAGAACAACAATAACAACAACAAAGCCAAAAACTGAAGTTATAGCCTGGTTTTGTTTGGGCTGCAGTTTTAAGTAAACACAACAGCATAAATTCCACAGGCAACAACTTATTCACTTTTGTTTTGATAGTCCGCAAATGCCCCCAAAAATAAACTGGCTAACGGATGTGCTTTCTCTTCCTTCTCTCTCTCTCTCTCTCTCTCTCTCTCTCTGTCTCTTTCTATATTTATCTATCATTCGCTCTCTTTCTTTTCCTGTATGTTTGGGTCCCTTGGTCCTTGTCTCAAACCAAATGAGCACTGACAGCCAACGAAGAAATTTCTTTCTATTTCTGCAGCTGCGGGTTTTTGTTGCAAGTTTAGATAAATTTGCCAACACCACAAAAATAACAAAACTATGCGGTTAGCTTCCAGGATTTAGCCAGTTGCCCCAACTGTGTTGGCTATTTGTAAATAATTATAAGCCAAACTGCCAAGCCACAAGTTTTTGAGGTTACTTTAAACAGCTAAATGCAGCTTTTTGTTTTATCAATTTTATTATGCCTTTGCAGATGGTAGTGTATTTTTGGTGTTGAGGTTTGTAATGCAATAAATGAACCGAATTCGAGCACATAGAGTATATATATATATATATTCTTGATCAATATCAGCCAAGTTGATCAACATATGTCGAGTCATACGTCTGTCAGTCTATCCCTATGCGAGCTTTTTGCTCAAAATCTTTACATATATTTGTCATTTTATAGCATGCAGTACATAAGACGATCCGATCGGATTACTATAACATATAGCTTCTAATCTGTTAAATCTATAGTGATATCTAGATGTTGGCAGCTTGACTTCGGTCTGCCGGAGTATTTAATCTTCGGTGTGTCCATGCACCTTCATGCTTTTTGTGTCTCTTTCTATTAAAATAGTTTCAAAAACCTTTTACAAAAACATTTTTGAAGCCGCTTACTGCCAAAAGTATTTAATTATTTTACAGTTATTTCGAGTTTTAATCAGCGATTACTAATCACACCTGCCTGTGGAGTTGTTGCACTAAGTCTGTTTTATGTATGTGAAATGAATTCACAAAAGATATTTAATATCCATCTTGATTGGATAAAAATTGAAAAATCTACAATTAGAATAACTTCTGATTTATATTTAAAAAAAAGAAGATCTAAGAAAAAAGATAAAAGCTAAATTGCAACTGAAATTAATATCCCAATCAAATTGGTTAAGCTCATTGAAAGCGTTAATCTGAAGTTGTAGTTAAATTCAATTTCACTGGCATTAATAATAATGATAATGAAGAAACTCGACCCATTTAAATTAAACTAAATGAACGATTAACAAACGAACCGTTTGAAACTAGGCCTTAAGAGCCTCTGCCAGCATGCCTCTTGTGCTAATTGAGCATGCAACAGCAGCAGCGGCAACAACAACAACAACAACGATTGCTACAACAATGATGCGTGTCGTAAACGAGCAAATTACGTAATAGCGATAACCATAACCATGTAAGCGATGCTCACGTGTCACGTTACGTACAGCCTCACGGGGTGGGGGGATTTAATGTGCAGCATACTACATATAACACAATTACACTCCCCTATCCCTATCCCGCCCCCTCCAGGAAATTCGAGCATTCTCAATAGGGACATCGCTTTCAACTTGAATGTGGCACAAAAATTAATATGCCCGGCATATGGCAAGACCATCTTAATGGGCAGCATCACGACCAGAAGGCATCAAGGAGCAGGCAACAAGAGCAACAACAGCAACAAAGCAGCAGGTGCCACACAATAGAACATTAGAGGCGCCAGTTGCTCCTCTAATGTTCGGCTACCCATCCCCAATCCCCAATCCCGCCTGCCTCCCTTCTGCTATACACCCTTCCTGCTCATTTTCAGTTATGCACTTCGGGTTGAGCACTGTGGGCCGAAAATTTCCCATTTAAAAATGCCATTTAATCGGTTACTTAAAAAACTTAGTTTTTATATAGTTCAAATAGCCAAATGCAGTTAATTTTTATTATCATCAGGTAATCTATAAGGCAGTCCAATCCGGAAACGTTAACTGAAATTAATCGATGGCAACTGAGACTAAAATTGGATTTTGTTGAATTGATTGCTATGATATCATATCATAGTTCAATATACATATATACATA
>JAWNLS010000029.1:0-74366 GCA_035042185.1 Drosophila kambysellisi
ACCAAACAACAATACAAACATAAAATATTAGTGATCATATTAGTTGCAAATAAAAACTTAATTGAACAGCATAAAACATTTAATGACAAGTGCAAATCAAATCGCTTCTTAATCGCCGCTTAGTGTGCCTCTGTTTCGCGTTGAACTTTGATGAACTTTTCGTGCGTCGGTACATAAGCAGCTGAGCGTGGGCGATTTGTCTTCTCTCCGCTTGGTGATAACTGCTCTACTGCCGCTGCTTAGCTTGAACTTTCGTGAACTTCTTCCGTGTACATAAGCAGCTGTGCGTGCGCAATTGAGCATTTGAGCATTTGGCTGCAACTTTGTACGAGCGTTAAGCTTAAATATAAACACAACAGTCGCGTCCAGTGAAAGTGTTCCTGCGCTTATTTCTTATTATAAGCGCAAGACAGAATCGATTTATAGTGATCTACAGAGGCTTGACAAGTTGTGGCCGGTGTCTGTTATAAGTTCGTTTGATTCGGTTCAAATCAAGACAACCTTAGAGCAGCTCAACACAACTGGAGCCTCTTTCAACCGTTTCCATGAAGCTCTGGAACGTCTTAACTTCGATGACTGAGCAGAAACTTTCTGGATCTGAACAAGTTACTGGAATTTCAGTTGAAAAGGCAGCTTGAAATGTTCGAATCGCGTCACATTTCGGAATGTTGAGTCGGCAGCTGATCGGTCTACTCCCATCATTATAGATCGTTCTCACCGATTGCGCTTACCGGAGCTCAAACTACCTACATTCTTTGGCGGTTACACGGAATACGCAAACTTTATATCCATGTTTAACACGATTATTGATAAAGAGACTGAGCTTAGTGATATTGAAAAGCTTCAACATTTGTGGTCCTGTTTATCGGGCTTGGCACATCAAGGAGATTATTGCCCTTAAAAAGGTGGATTCGACTTCAGCAGGGAAGCTCCGCGAGTCTTCAGACAAAGTTAACTCGCATATGCGCGCACTTACATCCTTGGGAAACACGCAGGAAAGAGCTGGCTGCATGGTCATACACATGCTGCTACAAAAGCTGGACATCTCTACTCAGACTTGTTGGGAGGAGGCTGCACTTATGGACCAAATACCCGCAGCTGAAGAATTCTATGCGTTCTTGGAGAAGCGATGTCAAAAGCTAGAGAGCCTGGCGCATGCAATGGCATATCATTCCCTCAATTCTTAGGTGGGAAAAAACAATCAAAAGACTAACCCCAGTAGACGATCCTGGCATCCCAAAGTAACAATTCTCCGTGTCCATTTTGTAATTGTGTCGGTCATATCACTATTTATACGTGCAGCCGATTTGGAAACCTTTCTCCCTCTATGCGACAAAGGGAAATGAAGAAGATGGCCCTTTGCTTTAATTGTTTAAAGGCTGGACACCATTCTCGTGAGTGCGGCAGTGGGCATTGCCATGTCTGTGGCAATAGGCATCATACCTTGCTGCACTTTGACGACAACATTTCCCAGCACCCAGCTGAATCTGCTCTCATCGCGTCTTCCTTGTGCATTTTATCATCTTCTGCTGTTTCTCTTGCTGCACAGGATGGTTCAGCAGAGGCGGTGCTACTGGCCACTGCTAGTATTCTTGTTAAAAGTCGAACCGGCCGATTTCTACCAAGCAGAGCTTTGCTGAATTCAGGCTCTCAGCAGCATCTCGGCTGGCGCAGCAGTTGCGGTTAAACACAACGCGATCTTCAACGATAGTGTCTGGTCTTGGTGACACTAATTTTCGCACGGAAGGTCGCACGGTGGAAATTGATTTTAAAACCCACGCATCGGATTATGCCGCTTCAATAACTGCGTTGATCTCACCCACGATTACGGAAAGTCAGACCGGCGTTTCAATTGAGATAACAAATTGGAATATTTCGGCTAACATACGACTGGCTGATCCCACATTCTACAAGCCTCAGTGTGTGGATTTGCTGATTGGAGCCAGCATGTTCCACGATTTTTTGTGTGTTGGGCAGATCAGGCTCGTGCCCGGACTGCCATTGTTACAAAAGACTCGCCTTGGCTGGGTAGTTACAGGTGGTGGTCAACGCTTAAGCCGAACTACATTGTTAATCACCAATTCCGCATTAGAGGACGTCTCGATTGCTGATGAGCGACCGGACGAGGTTGTTCGCCGATGTTGTGAGATGGAGCAGCTGCAGCGCATCAATACGCACCTACGGCAAAGACAACTCGATGTGCAGCAGGCGCACCAACTAGATCTGGTCCAGCTTCAATCCCGGCTGGCCGAACAACATGCCAGCGAACGTCAGCATCTACAGCAACAGATAGCCATCCAGAGTGCTGAGTTGGTGCAGCTGCATGCCGAGAGCTACAGCAAGAGTGAGCACGAAACGAAGATCCAGCTCCTGGAGTTGCAGCACTGCCGCCAAAATCTGGAGGCTGCAGGGAACACCGCAAGGCAACACCATTACCACTGGGTTGATCAGTCGGCAACAACTAATTCTCCACTGTTAGATCCAATTTCTGAAAATCCTGGCGATGTAGATGTGTTCCGGCCAATTTTGTGATTGGCGGAGATCCAGCAACAATTCTGGAACCGGACCTAACGAGCCTAGCCTGCAACCGCTTAGATGGTTGGCACCGAGTGACCCACCCACATCAAATCTTTTGGGCCAAGTGGCGTAAGGAGTATTTCACACTCCTTCAACAGCGTGCTAAATGGAGAACTCCTGCTCGTTCTATTCAACTGAATGATGTATGTCTCGTTAAGGACGAGAATCCGCCGACCATGAGCTTGCCTCTAGCCAGAGTGCAAGCTGTAATTCCGGGCAGAAATGGTATTGCTTGAGTTGCTGACTTGAAGACACCAAAAAGAATGATCAGCAGTGCCGTGAACAAGATGTGTCTGCTGCCTGTTGGATTTACTGTTGAAAGGGAGCCTTTCAACGTGGGGAGTATGTTGGCGTCAGCAGCAAATTAGTTAGTCTGCTGCAGCTATTGAGTTTGCACTCTACCTTGTTGATGATTGATAATTGAGCTGTTGGTTCGCATAACTCGAGCGGTTCTAAGTTAAATATTCTGTCGTTGTTGAAAGACTAAGCAATTCGCTTCTAGTCTATAATAATCAAATAATACATACATACAATACATTTGTGAATAAACTTTATAACGTTAAGAAATAACTTAGTGTATTTATTTGGAACTAAAGCTATCAAAAATCTGATAGCGCAAACAGTATATATATTACCTAACTAAATAACTTAATTTGGCATATGAATTTATAAATAACAGAAGAAACAAGATAGAACGTTGCAGTCGGACGTAACCGACAGCGAAATACTATTATACCTTTATTTGTGTACAGTTAAGAAATACTTGAATTCCGGGGGATATGGGCGTTTATCGGTTTTGGGGGCGGGAGTGGGCGTGGCCCAAAAAATGTTGGAGTTCGATCTTAGTAATATACCTTCTAAGTTTGGTAACTGTAGCTCTTAAATTGCGGGAGATACAGGCATTTATCGTTTTTTTGTGGGCGGGAGTGGGCGTGGTCCAAAATTTTTTTTCCACATTTATGAAGGGTGTTACTAGCAATATACCTTTAAAATTTGGTGACTTAAGTTATCAAATTACGTGAGATATATGGGTTTATCGATTTACACCAACAGGTGTATCGGTTCAGGTAGGTGGAGTGGGCGTGGCCATCCAATTTTTTTATCGATCTTTGGGGGAGTTACCAGTAACATACCTGCAAAATTTTGCGACTATAGCTTGCAAATTACGGCAGATATGCGCATTTTAAATTTCTAGGGACGAAGTTCCTGGGGGCGGCGGATGTGGGCGTGGTCCAAAAATTGGTATGCCAGTCTGTGGAGGAGGTTACCAGCAAATTACCTTCCAAGTTTGGTTACTCTATCTTTAAAATGTTCGGAGATATACGGGGTTATCGATTTACAATCGGAATTTTCGATTATAGGCGCAGGTGTGGGCGTGGCACCACAAATTTGTTATCGGTTCTTAAAGGCGACTACCGGTAATATTCCTACCAAATTTGACGTTCCCTACTCAAAAAGTACGGAAGATATAACCATTTGAAAATTTTAGGGGCGGGGGTGATGGGGGCGTCGGAGGTGGGCGTGGCTCATGCCAATCTTTCAAGGACCTCGCCAACAACCTACCAACCAAAATTGGTGACTGTAGCCATTAATTTGTAAGAGATATGTGGATTTATCGATTTGATAAAATCGATTATCGCGGTTTTCTAGCTCCCTGGTGGACGTAGGTCCAAACCCAAGACACTTTAACTTTTGAGGGTACTTTCCAATATACGTTCCAAGTTTCAATAGTTCCAATAGTATAAAAAATATGCTATTACATGGAAGAGTGAAGAGACGAAAAAGGAATTGCACCAGTCTCATAAATAGAAGATGGAGGCGACACTCTTTGTTTGTCGTCGGTTGAGCTGGGCTGATGTAATTGCCTCAGCAGATGCCCACCCTACCAAGATCATCAGGCACCTAAACATAGAAATTTTTGATGATCCCTAAAATAACGACTACTTAATTCATCATCTATTCAGCGCGCGTTGCATGACTCCCAAGAAAAAAAATTAGGTGTTCATTTTAACAATAATCTAATGAAACGAATAAATTTAAAAGTACTAGTTAAACATTAAGAATTTAGGTCGACGCTTTTTATAGCTAATAAAATAAATTTTTTTTTCTTTTTTCTTAATTATTGTAATTTTTATACTATTATACCAAAGAGGTATAATAGTATATTGGTTTTGTGCAATGTCCGTCATGCTGTCCGTCCGTCTGTATGAACGCGCGTTCCTCCGACACCCTTAGAGATAGAGACTTAAAACTTGAAACGTATACTGGAAAGTACCCTCAAAAGTTAAAGTGTCTTGGGTTTGGACCTACGTCCACTAGGGAGCTAGAAAACCGCGATAATCGATTTTATCAAATCGATAAATCCACATATCTCTTACAATTTAATGGATACAGTCACCAATTTTGGTTGGTAGGTTGTTGGCGAGGTCCTTGAAAGATTGGCATGAGCCACGCCCACCTCCGACGCCCCCATCACCGCCGCCCCTAAAATTTTCAAATGGCTATATCTTCCGCAGTTTTTGAGTAGGGAACGTCAAATTTGGTAGGTATATTACTGGTAGTCGCCTTTAAGAACCGATAACAAATTTGTGGTGCCACGCCCACATCTGCGCCTATAATCGGCAATTCCGATTGTAAATGGATAACTCCGTATATCTTCTAAAATTTTAAACATAGAGTAACCAAACTTGGAAGATAATTTGCTGGTAGCCTCCTCCAAAGATTGGCATACCAATTTTTGGACCACGCCCACATCCGCCGCCCTCAGGAACTTCGTCCCTAGAAATTTAAAATGCGCATATCTGCCGTAATTTGCAAGCTAGAGTCGCAAAATTTTGCAGGTATGTTACTGGTAACACCCCCAAGGATCGATAAAAAAAATTGGATGGCCACGCCCACTCCACCTACCTAAACCGATACACCTGTTGGTGTAAATCGATAAACCCATATATCTCACGCAATTTGAAAACTTAAGTCACCAAATTTTAAAGGTATATTGATAGTAACCCCCTTCATAAATGTGTAAAAAAAATTTTGGACCACGCCCACTCCCGCCCACAAAAAACGATAAATGCCTGTATCTCCCGCAATTTAAGTTAGTTAATTAAATAAATATAATTAATATAAATTAAATAAGTAGTAAAGCGCTATTTTCTTAAAAATGTGTTAGTTATACAAATACATTATATCCTTATTTATGCATTTATAATCAAATTCAAATAAAGTTGCCAGTACAAGTGAACTTTGTGACGCAAGTCCATTATTTCCAGCGTTGCCACTACATGCCAATTTAATTTTGGCGCAATGCTGCTTGTCTTGCAATTTGGTCACTCTGAATCGAGCGCGTCAAATTGTGCCACCTCTTTTTTTATAAAATTTCTCAATTTTGTATAAAATATTAAATCTAGTAGTTCGATTCAATTTAATTGAATGAAACATAACCGAATTGAACAACAATTGTCAATAATAAATTAAATTAATAAAAATAAAGAGATTATAATTGAAGAAATTAAAGTCCATTTTATTGATAAATTAAATATTTCGTTAGAAGCTGAAGATGTTACATAAATAAATAAGACTATTATACCCCCTAAGAAAATCAAAAATTAAATATAGAAAAATCAAAATGTTTTTGTTATTAATCCTGAAATTAAATAAATTAAAATTGTTTGAATCAATAAATTTAGACCCATAGCTAAAGGGTGAATTATATTAATAAAAATAATTGAAGTTACAAAAATTAATGAATAAAGAAATAATTGAAGAATATCAAGAGATAGTTTATATATAATTTTAATTTTGGGGGTTAATGAAAAAGAAATTCTTTTCTCTTGAAGTTTTAAAAACAATTATTTGATTTTAATGTTTTTGTTAAACTATTAAAACTAATGATTATAATTTTGAATTGAAGTCTTCCAATAATTGTATTTATTATAGGTTTATTTTGTTTTGTTTCTAATCGAAAGCATTTACTTTCAATATTATTAAGTTTAGAATTTATTGCTCTAATTTTATTTTTTGTATTATTTATTTATTTAAATATATTAAATTATGAAAATTATTTTTGAATAATATTTTTAACTTTTAGAGTTTGTGAAGGTGCTTTAGGGCTATCAATTTTAGTTTCAATAATTCGAACACATGGAAATGATTATTTTCAATCTTTTAGAATTATATTATGTTAAAATTAGTACTTTTTTGTTATTTTTATCACATCTATGTTTTATAATAAATATGTATGTAGGATGTGGTTGGTTAATTCCACGTTTATTATTATAATTAGAGTTTATTAATATTATTGTTGGGTTTTACTAAATAGTACATATTCACTTTAACTTTACGATTAGACAATTTTGACGAATTGTTTGCGTGCTTTATGCGCGTGCGTTTCCAACGAGATCTCGGCACCGAATGCTCGCAAAACTCACTCTGTTCTCTCTCTGTTCTCTCAACGTTCTCTCTCAGTGTCCCGTCTCTCAGTAACTGTGTCCACTTCTACTTCCCTTTTGTTCCGTCTTTTCCCATTCCTACATTCGGCCCTCCTGACCTATGATTCGCCCCGAACTCCTTCACATTATCTGCCTTTCTCTGCAAAATCTGACACTTGCTCCAATTAATCCGTAACCCATTTCTAGCTTTAGCTTTCTTTCTTTTCCGATCAGAGGCTCTTTTAGCAACTTTAATTAAAAACTGATTCACATAATCCCCATATCCTCTGTTCTCGACCATATTTCCAATCTCTTCTGTCACTTGCCCTTCATCCTTTAGCAAAACACTTTCTGACAACACGGATTCATGATTTCGCACGAACCTAGCCCATCTAGTTACTCGCGGGTACTCTTTCTTCTTCACGGTATTTAGTTCAATGATATTTTTTTTCAGACGGTCCTTAACTTGTCCATCTACAGTATTCTGCTCGCAATTTCCTAAACACTTCTTTGCATTGCCTGCCTGACTGTGATTCAAATCATTCAGAGTAACATCACACATGTCTTAACTCTGCTCTGAAGTAAGCTTACACAAATCTTTACCCTCAATGTGCAGTTCCGCGCAAGAACCATGCTCTTTCCGACTATCGTGTATATATCTGTTGACTGCAGGCGCTTCCACAACTTTGCGTACAAACTCTATTCCATTCATGGACACTCTCAGGTCGACATCCTTTAGAATTGTCTTACCCTTTTGTTCCGTCTTTTCCCATTCCTACATGTATTGAATGGTAAAAATTATATTATTTTTTATTAGATTTATTTTTATTTTAATAAACAATTATTTTATTATTTTTTATTAGATTTATTTTTATTTTAATGAATAATTTTTCTAAATATTTTATTGAAATTTCTTATTATTTAGGTTGTGATATATTATCTTATGGATTAATTTTATTATCTTTATGAATTAGCTAGAAAAAAGTTTATAAAACTAATAATTATAGAAATTTATTTTTATTAAATATTGTAATTTTATTATTATTACTTGTTTTAAAATTTAGAAGAATAAGATTATTTATGTTTTACTTATTTTTTGAAAGAAGATTAAGTCCAACTCTATTTTTGATATTAGGGTGAGGTTATCAACCAGAACGTTTACAAGCAGGTATTTATTTATTATTTTAGACATAATTAGTTTCTTAACCTATATTAATTGGGTTTTTTTATTTAATAAATAAAATATGAACAATACATTTTTATTTAATAAATCATCATTATTTAATTATGATTTATTATATTTTTGTTTAATATGCACTTTTTTAGTAAAAATACAAATATTTTCAGTCCATTTATGATTACCAAAACCACTGTAACACTGTTCGGTGATTATTAGCAGAGCTAAAACTCAGCCGAGCTGCGGATTCGTGCAACAAATTTGTATTCGTTGCGCTTGCGAGAATTAACAACACTAATATATTTATTTCTGATAATTATTGCGTTTATTTATTTATTGCACTTATTTTACAATTTACTTAGCGAAGCTTCTCGGCACTCGCCGTGGCACTTCGGCCTTTCGTTGGTTTTGTCACAATCACCTGTTCGCTTAAATCTGTCCGGCTCCGCCGGGACTAAATTCTCGCGTGGCAAGGATCTTGATTCGCCACCAATTTCAGGACCTCAGTGTCCTGCGCGATCTGTGTGGATTGAGTGATGCACTGTATCACTCAATTGCGATGCTTCACTTTCACTTTGCGGGGCGCATATATTATGGCTCCTCATAGCATATGTAGAAGATCCTGTTTCTTGTTTAATAATTTTAGCTGGAATTATGTTGAAATTAGGGGTTTATGGAATGTTACGAGTTGTTTCTTTATTAAAATTAATAAATTTAAAATATGTAGCAGGCCACCACTAACACACATCGGTATTAGGCCACCGCTAGTACTTTAAGCTATATATAATTTTAAGCTCATTTAACATCTGTTAAATGAAAAACCGGAGGGACATGTGAAGACTGACGAGCTCGATGCAATCAGTCTTGTGATGATCGTTGATATGAGATGACGTGTAATGTAAAGAATTACTGATCAATCAGTATCAACAATTATACTGTCATTATTATAATTTTGTAGAGCTGCTTTTACTTTATTTTTATATTCATTTATTCAACATGGAAAAAATTGTTCCGTAGTTTATTTATATACATATATATATTTATTAATACTTTTACATTGCTTACCTTTAAATTTAATAATTATAAAGAGTGATATATGTTTATTATGATTGTAATTTAAATAATTTAATTAAAAATAATAATTTGTCGATTTATTATATTAGTTCTTATATTTGTTTTATCAATAATATTATTAATAATTAGACCAAATTTTTAGGTTGAGATTGTTTGGGATTAGTTTCATATTGTTTAGTTATTTATTTTCAAAATATTAAATCTTTTAATGCGGGGATATTAATAATTTTATCAAATCGGATTGGAGATGTTGCTTTATTATTAGCAATTGCTTGAATATTAAATTATGCAACCTATACAAAATGAATTTGAAATAATAATAATTGGTTCTTTAGTAATATTGGCGGCTATAAAAAAAGAGCTCAAATTCCTTTTTCTTCTTGGTTACCTGCGACTATAGCTGCCCCAACTCCAGTTTCTGCTTTAGTTCATTCATCAACTTTGGTAACTGCTGGAGTTTATTTATTAATTCAATTTAATATTCTTTTAGCAAATTCTTGACTAGGTCAATTCTTACATCTATATTTAATTTATTAACACATGCGTTATTTAAAGCTTTATTATTTATGTGTGCAGGAGCTATTATTCATAATATAAATAATTCTCAAGATATTCGGGTAATAGGAGGTTTAAGACTGTGGTTTTGCATATGCTCATCGGCCTTTCGTTTTATTGCATTTTTCACTTTGATTGCCCTTTGCCTTTGCTGAGCGCAAGCAGCAGCTACAATTCGGCAGCTAGTTTGTTCTATTTGGTCAATCCAGAATTCAAGTCGCGGCACGGTATTCGACACCGCTTGCCAAAAATTAATTCGTACAATTAAAAGTGCAAAGCTCAACTCGGAGCTTATAATTAACAATTGTAACTATTTTTAATTTTTGCCACGAAGGCAAATAAACTAAATTTATAGAAAAGCAAATTTCGGTGCGTTTCTATTTATTTGTGTGACTTTTGAAAAATTCGAAACTCAATAGCTCAACATTGGTGACCCCGACGTGATTAATTAGCTCTGTTTGTTTAAATAAATACAAATTATTTAAAGTAAAGAGTTAATAAAACTCGCGCTCGAGCTCTTGCATTGTTGTCGATAATCTCGGTTCGTTTTGTGCTCACTTTTGGTTCAAGTGTTTGCCCTCAAATTGACATTGGCGCCTGCGCAGTCGATTCGCTTATCGCGTTTGCTTAAACAGTTGCAGCAGCCGTTTCTGCATTGTTATTGCTTGTCCCGTTTTGTTTTGCTTGCGCTTATGAACAAAGTGTTTGCCCTCCAATTGACATTGCGTCGTTTGAACTTATGTGTTAAATGCATAATTCTGCTGCCGTTCAGTCTCCTACTGCCCCGTTTTACAAAGGCAAGGCCAATGCCAAAGCAGGTAAAACGGATGGCCAAAGCCATCGCTCCGGAGCAAATTGTTCATCTCAGCGAAGAAGAGTTGGCTGTTCGGTTTAAGGCGTTGGAAAGTGCTCAGCAGGCATTTTACAATATGCATGACGCGTTGGAGGAGCTGGATTATTCTGAAATCGGGAGTGAGTTACGGGCATGTTTTGATGACTTCTCAATATTAGTTGAAACTAACTTGCGACGCGAAATTAACAAACGAAAGTTATCGTCGCCGTTGTGCTCGACTATGAGGCAAGATGCATATGGTGACAATCACACATTGTCTCAAAGCCGATTCCGGTTGCCTGAGATCAAGCTGCCCGAGTTTAGTGGAGGATATACCAAGTTTGCAGAGTTCATAGCGATGTTCTCTTCAATCATTGATGCGGACTCAGGACTTTCGGATGTGGAGAACTTTCAGCACTTGCGATCGTGTCTGAAAGGATCAGCCTTAGATAGTGTTTCTTCGTTGGAAATCAGCAGCGCTAACTATCCAGTTGCATTGGAGCTCCTTAAAAAACGGCTTAACAACAAGAGTCTCATTTTCCAAGCATGTCACGGAGATTTTGGGATTAGATTGCATCGAGTCATCGTCAGCGGTAAAACTTCGAACACTTTCGGATACGGTTAACTCCAACATGCGCGCTCTACAAAGCCTGGGCAACGTTGAGCAGATTGCGGGTTTCATTATCGTGCACAGTTTGCTGCAGAAAGTGGACAAGGCAACGCAGATCAGTTGGGAGGAGACAGCACCGATGGATACTATTTCGACTTGTGAGCAGTTCTTGGCATTTCTGGATCGACTATGTCAAAGGTTGGAAAATGTGGAACACGCTATGGCAACGTATACGCCTAGCTCTAAGGTGGGAAAAGTAGTAAAATCGTTAACACCAGCAGAAAGGCCTTTGTCGCTAATAACTCCAACACAAATAAATGTGTGTTTTGTGAGACCTTTGGCCACTTAATTGATAACTGTTCCCGTTTTGGAAATCTGTTTCCGCAACTGCGTCTACGAGAGGTAAAGAAGCTCAACCTTTGCATTAATTGCCTGTGTAAAGGTCATCGGTTAAATTAGTGCAGCTCCACTACCTGCAACCGCTGCAAGGCCAAGCTTCATACGCTTCATTTTGAGAATCAGATTTACGGCTCTCAAGTTAACTTTGCTCCGCATCCGCCTGCTGCAAACCCTTCTGCAACACTTGTAGCCCAAAATCTTAGTCAAGACGTGGTGCTCTTGGCAACTGCTGTAATCAACGTTAGAAGTCGTACTGGAGTTTTAGTACCTTGCAGAGCGCTAATTGATTCTGGGTCGCAGGTGCACATTATCACATCTCGTATAGCTCAAAACCTCTAGCTGCGCAAGCATCGCTCACCTACTTTGATTTCAGGATTGGGGGAGTCTACTTTTGCCTCAAAGGCTATTCAGCCGATATAAGCTTTCAATCACGAGCATCTGCGTACTCTGCCAACATCTCAGTTCTCGTAGCTCCGTCTATAACTGGAAATCAGCCTAGCTACGATGTCAACACTGAGCTCTGGAATATACCCTCAAATATTCGCTTGGCTGATCCAGAGTTCTTCAAGGAGCACAAAATTGATTTGTTAATTGGAGCTGGCCTGTTTATACTATTATACCAAAATGGTATAATTATACTATTATACCAAAATGGTATAATTATACTATTATACCAAAATGGTATAATTATACTATTATACCAAAATGGTATAATAGTATATTGGTTTTGTGCAATGTCCGTCATGCTGTCTGTCCGTCTGTCCGTCCGTCCGTCTGTCCGTCTGTCCGTCCGTATGAACGCGCGTTCCTCCGACACCCTTAGAGATAGAGACTTGAAACTTGGAACGTATACTGGAAAGTACCCTCAAAAGTTAAAGTGTCTTGGGTTTGGACCTACGTCCACTAGGGAGCTAGAAAATCGATAAATTCGATTTTAGCAAATCGATAAATCACCATATCTCTTACAATTTAATGAACATAGTCACCAATTTTGGTTGGTAGGTTGTGGGCGAGGTCCTTGAAAGATTGGCATGTGCCACGCCCACCTCCGACGCCCCCATCACCCCGCCCCTAAAATTTTCAAATGGATATATCTTCCGCAGTTTTTGAGTAGGGAACGTCAAATTTGGTAGGTATATTACTGGTAGTCGCCTTTAAGAACCGATAACAAATTTGTGGTGCCACGCCCACACCTGCGCCTATAATCGAAAATTCCGATTGTAAATCGATAACTCCGTATATCTCCGAACATTTTAAAGATAAAGTAACCAAACTTGGAAGATAATTTGCTGGTAACCTCCTCCAATGATTGGCATACCAATTTTTGGACCACGCCCACATCCGCCGCCCACAGGGAACTTCGTCCCTAGAAATTTAAAATGCGCATATCTGCCGTAATTTGCAAGCTAGAGTTGCAAAATTTTGCAGGTATGTTACTGGTAACTTCCCCAAAAGATGGATAAGAAAATTGGATGGCCACGCCCACTCCACCTACCTAAACCGATACACCTGTTGGTGTAAATCGATAAACCCATATATCTCACGCAATTTGAAAACTTAAGTCACCAAATTTTAAAGGTATATTGCTAGTAACACCCTTCATAAATGTGGAAAAAAAATTTTGGACCACGCCCACTGTTCAATCTTACTGTTAAGATATTGCCTAAGGAGGCTTCTTATCGCGTAGATATGTAAAGACGTGAAAAGACACGTACGCGGCACCCATTGTGTCCGTAATAAAACCATCCGCGATAAGAGTTCTCCGAACTGATAGGATAATGAGTCTAGTCGCATTTGCAGCAGTAAATATGTAACTAGATAATTTCCTAAATAGGATAAGAATAGTTGTATCTATCTGTAAGATAATTTAGAAGTTTTTTCAATAAACCTGCCGAAGCAATTCGGCAGCAGTCTATGTTCGAACCTTTAACAACGTCGTCGTGTTATTATTTTGCTCTTGCTATACACCGCTTGCCAGTAATATATATTTTGCTTAACGAATTAAACATTGGTGACCCCTAGATTTGATCACGTGAAAAAGTGACAAATTAATAAATATGGGTTGGTTTAATACTTTATTGGTTACTTTATTGAATATTGTTAAATAATAATGAGTTTCAACATTATATTGGGCTTTCTTCAGTTTACTCGAACAATAGACTTCACTCGTCGCGCAGCTCACTCGACTTCCTCTCTCAGAGGTTCATACGCAACTCCCGACTTGAGACACAGCTCTCACAACCTATTCCGTCAAAGGCCGAACTGCAACTCTCTTGTCCTCGTCACGTCATCGTCGTCGTCGTCGTCGTCGTCGTCGTCTTCGCCGCTTCTCTTCCTCGATCGGATTCGCCGTCTTGCGAATTCGCTCTCGTTGCTCATCGTCGTCTCGGTATCGTTGTTTCTAGGGATCGTCGTTGTTAATCTTCTTCATGTTCGTCGTTGTTGTTGGCGTTGGACTCAGAAACCACACACCAATCCCACATTCGGCCATACTGACTATGCATTCGCCCCGAATGCATCTTCGTCATCATCATCTTCAGGCGTCGACCAGGGCTTTAGATATTCGGCGCATGTTGACGAGTTATTTGGACCCTCAGAGCTACCGACTTTTGTGACATCATAGGCGTTGTTGTGCTTTACCTTGACAATCTCGTAGGGGCCCAAAAACTTTGGCTTCAGTTTGAGTCCACTCCCGAATTGTGTTCTTTTGATCGCGACTAAGTCTCCAACGTCGTATTTTCTAGCTGTCTTGCGTCGTAAATTGTATGTCTTCTTATTTTCGGCTTGTAGTTTTAATATCTTCTTTTTTTTCCGTAGATCATCTTGGGCTTCGTTGAGTTGCTGGTCATCCTTAAAGCGCATCTTGACTCCAACTAATAACTCACACGGTGTGGTGGGCATGGCACGTGCCCCGTTCTTCTCGCGGGTACGCTGTAATTCGTGACTCAGCTCGAGTATTAGCTCCTCGGTGGATTTCTTTTTCATTTTGTGCTGGCATAGCGTTTGCAGCTGCTCATCGTATTTCTGTTGCAGGGCGGCAATTTGAACGTGTGCCAGCTCCAGCTGATCCTCGGTGCGATGCAAATCGTTGGCCTGCTTATCGTAAAAAACACGCAATCGCTGCACTTCGTCGCGCAGTGTATTCACCTCGATTTTGGTGGCTTTGAACTTCATCTGGCAATTCTCATTCTGGAGCGAGGCTTCGCGTTTCACATATTCCAACATTTCGCGATGACGCTTCTGCTCCTCGGCCAAACGCTCCTCGGCACGCAACTCCGACTCTCTGTACTGCTTCTCCAGCATGTGATAGCGCTCCTGCAGTACCGCATATTCAGTCTCAGTGCGCGTCGTGCGATCCTCGGCTATGTTTTGCGTATCTTCTTTTGGTGTCACTTCAATGTACTTTTTTATAGAGCACATATTGGTTTTATCTTCGACGTCTCTTCTTTGCAATTTTGTGAAATATGTCCGAATTGCCCACACTTAAAACATTTTTTCCCTTTGTTCTTGTTTTCACAATTGATTGAAAAATGTCCGATTTCACCACAATTGAAACAATGGTTTTCTTTCTTTCCAATCTGAACGTCTTGCATATTCTCCTTTTTATTGTATTTCTCGCTCTTCTTCGTATTTGCACTCATTTTTTCGTAGTCTTTCAGTTTGTTTTTAAAATCACTCAAGTTTTTCGCTCCATATAGAATAGATTTATTCACTGAAAGTTGGTCAATTCCATCGATCACGTATTGCATTAGTGCGTCGTCTTCAACTTTTCCACGAGATGCAAAATCTTTCATTCTGTAGTAGTACTCATAAACAGTTTCATTACTACGGCGTTTGCTTTCACTCAATTGCGTGTGTATTTGTTTGCTTGACACTTGTGATTTGAATTCACTCAATAAGGCATTTTTCAACGTTTGCCACGAATTCAAATGTTTCTCACTCAACACAAACAACTTGGCAATTCCTCTCAGTGACTTTTTGGCGAAAATTAGTTTTTGTATATCACTCCAACACACAAGCAACGCTTGTTCTTCGAATTCCGTTATCCACACTTCCACAGCAATTTCACCGCTACCGTCGAAATTTCTGATGCACTCTTCTACGTCACGAAAACTCATAGCGAAACGCGGTGACTGTACATCGTTTGCAATTTCTTGCTCGCTATTATGCACTGTGTCCGTTAATCCTCGTGTTGTCTTCTTTGTCTCTCGCTTATGAGCGAAACTTCTTCCCGTTGCGTTTTCTTCAATCTTGTTGCCTTTCTCATCGTCGCGTCCTTCGTCATCTTCGCTGCTTTCGTCATCGTCGCTGCCTTCGTCTTCATCGCTCATTTCTTCTTCGTCGGTATGTTGCAGCATTTGTCCCGCTTTTAAATTACTAAAAATATGTAACGGCATATTTTCAGCTTCGTAATTGATGCCCAATATGCAGCAAATAGATACAAGGTCATGGTCCGACAATTTTGCTTGTATGTATTCTAGTTGTTGCAACATATTTTTCGCTGTTTTCGTCATAGCTGAATCCTCTAAACTCGCGCAACCGATTTCTATTCGCTCTGTCTCCTTCTGACTCGAATATAAATTGGTGTAATGCACATATGCTCGATCTCTTTCCAGAACGCAGTTTTTGTGCAATTAAATCATTTAAATTTGGCATCTTTTCGTCAGTTAATTTCTTTCGTCGCTTTAATTCGCACTATTTTCGTCGATTTAATGCCCACTCTTTCGTCGATTTTGCACTCCAATTTGCCTTTAAATTTAATCCACTTCTCAATTGTCGTTTCTTGTTTTATTCGTTAAAAAAAATCTTTTATCCCGGACGAGCCCCCAAAATATGGGTTGGTTTAATACTTTATCGGTTACTTTATTGAATATTGTTAAATAATAATGAGTTTCAACATTATATTGGGCTTTCTTCAGTTTACTCGAACAATAGACTTCACTCGTCGCGCAGCTCACTCGACTTCCTCTCTCAGAGGTTCATACGCAACTCCCGACTTGAGACACAGCTCTCACAACCTATTCCGTCAAAGGCCGAACTGCAACTCTCTTGTCCTCGTCACGTCATCGTCGTCGTCGTCGTACGTCGTCGTCGTCTTCGCCGCTTCTCTTCCTCGATCGGATTCGCCGTCTTGCGAATTCGTCTCTCGTTGTTCATCGTCGTCTCGGTATCGTTGTTGTCTAGGGATCGTCGTTGTTAATCTTCTTCATGTTCGTCGTTGTTGTTGGCGTTGGACTCAGAAACCACACACCAATCCCACATAAATAAATATAAAAATTTGTTTAATTAATAAATAAAAGTAAATTCGCGAAGTGAAAATAATAAAAATTTTTGTAATAAACAAAATATATAAGAATAATATCATGGCACAGGAGCTGGTTAAATCACGAGGAGGTTTTGGGAGAATCCCTGGCAAATCTTTATAACAATGCGACGGCAAAGGCATCGACGGCCAGTCACGAGGAAATTCTTGAGTGGAAGAAAAAAGCTGAAGGCATCGCTGAGGTATTTGAAGTCAATGATAAAAAATTGATAGCTCATTTACCTAGCATGGAAAACAGCTCGTATTTTAAAATAAAATACGCAGATAAGGTAAGAGAGTGCTTTAAGAAAACCGAAACACTGCTTAGCCTTATATACTCAGGAACCAATCCTCAGGGGGCTATCAAAAAGATAGCACCTCCAGTGCCAGACCACTCCCATAAAACAGAAAGTAGCAAAGGGAAAATAGGACTTTCGGTTAGCCGAAAATTTCGCTTTATATTAAGCGAGTATGAAGGAGTTTTAAATAGATTTAAAACAGGCAATGAGCCCACGTCCGAAGTCCGTCTAATAAAAAACAAAGCTCAAGAAGTTTTTTTCGAGTACCTCGAATATAATGAAGACGACGAGCTGACAGATATGTTCTATACACTTAATGAAATGTATGATGAACTGATTGATCAATTGATTGGCTCTGCGAGAATTCCAGACGCACAAAAAATGTGCGTACTAAAAACAAAACAAAAAACAAAAGGCGAATTATAAACTTGCATGGTTGCTGCTGGACACAAAATTCTCAAATCAAAGAGCAGTTTTTGAAATTCACTTAAAAAATTTAATTGATGTTCCGATTGCAAGCGAAACCGCTTTAAGTGTAAAAACACTTTTAGATACGGTGCAAGAAAACTTGCAAGCAATAAAGGCAATGGCAAACGATGCAATTGTAAAAGGCCTAATTAATTTCATTTTAGTCAGAAAACTAAATATGAATTTAAGGTCAAAATATGAGAAATCTCTGCAGAACCCTAAAGAAATGCAAAATACCGAACCCCTTATCAAATTTCTCGAGCATGAGCGATACGCTTTGGAAGCAATCCAAGAGCATCCGCTAAAATGCAATGAAAGAACATTTGAGAAGAAAAAATGTCTAATGGGTTGCACGATATTTCACACTTTATATAAGTGCTATAAATTCAAAATGCTGAATAATCAGGAAAGATGGGACCTGATTCGATCAAACAATGTATGTGGAAAATGTCTCATAGGGGGGCATTTATTCACTAATTGCAAAAAAACTTGCTCGAATTGCGGTAAAAATCACCATTTACTTTTGCATAAAGAAGATGCAAAAGTTATAAATAAAAGTGCTACCGCCAAAAAGCAGGAAAAGGGTGAAAATAAATATGTTCTTCTTGCCACAGCTATGGTTCAAGTTCAAGATAGAAAGGGAATCTGGCATGATTGCAGAGTTTTACTTGACTGCGGTTCGCAAGTTAATTTTTTGACCAAGGACATGAAAAACAAACTTGGGCTAAAAGGCAAAAAAATTCAAACAACTATCGAAGGTATGTCAGGTAAAACCGCACAGGTGGATGAGATGATACCAATTAGTCTGAAATCTAAAACATCAACTTATAAAACAAATATTGAAGTGTTGGTAATAAAAAAAATTGTATCGGAATTACCGACACAAAAAATAGATATTGGAAATTCGGTTCCAAAATTACAGTTAGCTGATCCCCAGTTTAACATCCCAAAAGGCATTGATATGCTTTTGGGAATGGAAATATTTTATGACATTCATATTGAAGGCACTGCTAATTTAAACGAAGGTCAAATTAGATTACAAAACTCATTATTTGGATGGATTGCTAACGGAAAAACAATCTTAAGCCATACACCTAAAATTTGTGCTACAGTTACATCGGTATCCGATGGATTAGATGCACAAATTAAAAGGTTCTGGGAATTGGAGGAAATAAATACTGATCGCCCAAAACATACAAAAGAGGAGCGAGCATGCGAACAGATTTTCAAAAGAAAATTATCTAAGAATGTAGATGGAAAATATGTAGTTCCATTACCATTCAAGGATACCCCATCTAAATTGGGTGGGTCTGAAATGCAAGCTAAGCGAAGGTATATGGCATTAAAGCAAAAATTAAATAGAAATCCAACTCTTAAAGGTCAATATTCTGAATTTATGAGGGAATATTTACAACTAGGGCATATGAAAAATGTTTCCAATCCTGAACGGCTTAAACATAAATATTATTTACCGCACCATTGCGTTGTTAGGCCTGAGAGTACAACAACAAAGGTGAGAGTGGTGTTTGATGCTTCCTGTAAGACATCCACCAACTTATCACTTAATGATATGTTACACACTGGGCCAAGGTTACAAGAGGATCTTTTCAATATCCTACTTAGATTCCGAAAGCATAGATATGCCATTTCAGCGGATATTGAAAAGATGTACAGGCAAATTTGGGTAAATAAAGAGCATCAAAATTTCATTGCCAAGTGTAGAAAAGAATACAATAAAAATATTATTGACTATAGAAAAAGCGCTTTGCAACTCATTGTGAGCATTATCCAAAAAGGTAATTTTAGTGACGAATATAAATTCCTAAAAAAGGGAATAGACTTGCCAGGAAAATCGACTATAAAATCACTTTCACCTTTTATAGATCAAGATGGGGTAATACGAGTCGGTGGTAGAATTCAAAATTCCAATCTATGCTTCGAAGCCAAGCACCCTATTTTGTTACCATATGGAGATAAATGGGTACATCTTTTGACGGAGTACCTGCACAAAAAACATTTGCACGTAGGTCCTCAAGGATTGTTAGCTATAATGCGACAACAATTTTGGCCAGTAAGAGGGAAACAATTAACATCTCAGGTAGTGAAACAGTGTTACAGATGCTTTAGGGCACAACCCAGACCGATTCATCAACTAATGGGAAATTTACCAAAAGATCGGGTTATACGTACTAGACCTTTCTTGAATATAGGTATAGATTTCTTGGGGCCTATAATGATTCACCAAGCGAAAATTAATGAATTCTGTGCAGAACAGCAGATTGAGTGGGTAAATATTCCTGCAAGGGCACCTCACATTGGAGGTCTTTGGGAAGCATGCGTCAAATCGGTGAAAAAGCATTTTGATAGAGTAACGGAAGGAATAATGACTTATGAAGAATTAGCTACACTGATGACACAAATAGAAGCAATTTTAAACTCAAGACCATTAACTCCATTGTCCGAAAATCCAAACGATTTTCAAGTACTTACTCCAGCACATTTTCTACTCGGAGAGGCTTGGACGACGCTTTTAGATTCGAAAAATAATAGATCTTACAAGGGACTGCGTGATCATTGGAAAGCGGTACAGTCCAATTGTGAGGAATTTTGGAAACGTTGGTCTTTGGAGTACTTGTCCGAATTACAAAAAAGATACAAATGGATTAATATAAAAGAAAACCTAAAGCCTGGGACGTTGGTATTAATAAAAGAAGAAAATCTTGCCCAAGCCACGTGGAAAAGGGGGAGGGTGACAAAGCCTATTATAGGAAAAGATGGGCTTTGCAGAATGATAGAGGTAAGGACCAACAATGGAGTGTCGCTAAGATCGACACACAATGTTTGTCTTTTTCCTATCGAGGAAGAAATTCAATTAGCAAATAGTGTATGTGCCAATGCAGCGCAAGTTCAAAATAAAAATAAAAAATGTATACACAGTACTACACAAAACCACTACAGTGCATATGAGCCACAAATAAGGAAAAATTTTAGGAACAAAAATATGTTTATATATATATTAACTTATCTAAGTATTTTTAATAATGTAATGTCACAAAAAGTAGAGCCTATCAACAATAACGCAGGAATATTCTTCGAAAACGAGGTATTGTAGGACTGACAAGATCAGCATTTAATATAATTATTCACGTGGATCTGGATGACTATTGGGCTTTCAAATACCGCGTCGAATCATCGTGGTCAACAGTGCTCGACATCAAAAAGAAACCGAATGATATGAGTACTAAATCTATGTTGACGCTACTTGCAAGTAAGCTAGAAAGAATTCGTCATAATGACAATATAATAGTCCAAAACCAGATAAGAAAGAAACTACGCAAGCCAAGAGCTCCTTTGGCGTTTATGGGTAGTGTATATAATTCAGTATTTGGGTTAATGGACGAAGAACAAGCCGATAGCCTACTAAGAAAGATTAAGCAAAGCAGGAGCAACGAAGATTATTTACTCGACCTGGTACGAAATCAATCTTCAATCCAAGATGCCACAGCCAACATGATGAAAAAGCAAAATGACGTCATCTGGAAGAATTTTCAAGCCATCAACCAAACAATGTATATATTGGCTGATAGTTTAGACAAACAAATAAGTTTTGATGGGTTTCTCGCTGCCATCGAAGCACTATCCATGGGGATGGACGCCTTTGAGCATCTGCAGCATGATATC
Organism: Drosophila kambysellisi; assembly: GCA_035042185.1. Lineage (NCBI taxonomy): Eukaryota > Metazoa > Arthropoda > Insecta > Diptera > Drosophilidae > Drosophila > Drosophila kambysellisi. The sequence continues at coordinate 21,402 of JAWNLS010000029.1, forward strand.
ATCTCCGTTATCTTGAACACGAACGGTAATTTTTTGGAAACTCTGATGCCGATCGCCGAATTCCAGCAGAAGATTCAGCAAATTGTTCTATATATGCCGGAAGGAGTCCAACTACTAAGCATGGACCCAATTGAAATTCAAAAAATTGCGACAATAACGTCTCGAACAATGAGCTCCGCAATTTTGTTTAATATCAAAATTCCATTGATAAATAACAAAAAACTAAGAGCTTATAAAATCTACCCACTTCCGATTATGCACAACAATCGTTTTGTGAGCATTAAGTCGGAATATAAGCATATTCTAATGGATGACAAACTCACATCTTAGGCTTCCCTGTCGACCTGGACCTACATAACGTAGCCCACTACGGCATCAGCATGACGACCGGATTACTACTCTTTGGAATCGCCGCGGTCGTCTTCATTTTGTTCAAACGAGTCTGTCAGCTACCTGCCCAATTTCTGCCTGCAACGATAGCTTTACCACACATAAGATAAGAATATCTATCTTCGTATTCAAATCTAATCTTTAAAAAAAAAAAAAAAATTATATTGATATACTTGGGCTCATATGTATAAGCTGCTAATTTTGAAAATATAATTCAATGGCCAAAAAAAGACCAGGAGGTAAAATCTTCCAACTTAATTCAAATTAATATGTATAACAATGAAAACAAAAGGTTGTATTCTTTAAGTAAAGCAAAATGTTTTTTTTGAAAGGCCATCCTTTCAACAGGGGCCAGGGTACATAATCTTTATAATTAATTATTTCAAATATTAAATAAGACCATTTAATAAGATATATATATTATATACATGTATAACCATCCTTAAAAGGCAAGCCTTTTAACAGGGGCCAGGATGTTCAATCTTACAATGTTAAGATACCTTAGGAGGCTTCTTATCGCGTAGATATGTAAAGACGTGAAAAGACACGTACGCGGCACCCATTGTGTCCGTAATAAAACCATCCGCGATAAGAGTTATCCGAACTGATAGGATAATGAGTCTAGACGCATTTGCAGCAGTAAATATGTAACTAGATAATTTCCTAAATAGGATAAGAATAGTTGTATCTATCTGTAAGATAATTTAGAAGTTTTCAATAAACCTGCCGAAGCAATTCGGCAGCAGTCTATGTTCGAACCTTTAACAACGTCGTCGTATTATTATTTTGCTCTTGCGATACACCGCTTGCCATTAATATATATTTTGCTTAACGAATTAAACACCCACTCCCGCCCACAAAAAACGATAAATGCCTGTATCTCCCGCAATTTAAGAGCTACAGTTACAAAATTTAGAAGGTATATTACTAAGATCGAACTCCAGCATTTTTTGGGCCACGCCCACTCCCGCCCCCAAGACCGATAAACGCCCATATCCCCCGGAATTCAAGTATTTCTTAACTGTACACAAATAAAGGTATAATAGTATTTCGCTGTCGGTTACGTCCGACTGCAACATTCTATCTTGTTTTTGAATTGTTGTGTGTCGGTCAAATCAAAATCGCTCCTGTTTTGCCTATTCTTCAAAAAACTCAGCTGGGCTGGATAGTGACAGGAGGAACTTCTTCAGCGAGCCCTGGTCACTAGGTCGGTTCTGATGCCAAATCCTAGTCCAGATCACAAGCTTGATGAAATCGTTCGTCGGTTTTGGGAGGTAGAATCGTGTTCCCGTTTAGTCAACGAATCTACCAAGGAGGAACTTGATTGCTCGTTTGGACACTGGCGAATATTCGGTTCGCCTTCCAGTCAAGCATGCTGTGGATCTAATTGGAGATTCGTATCAGCAGGCATATCGTCGTTTTTGTAACCTGGAACGCAAATTAGAACGTCATCCTGGTTTGAAGTTGCAATATTCAGCATTTATCAAGGAGTATCTGGATTTGAATAACATGTTTCTTGTGGAGTCGCACATGCTAAGTCGCTGCAAGTATTATCTTCCTCATCATTGTGTTCTTAAGGAAGAAAGCTCAACAACTAAGCTTGAGGTTTGATGGTTCGGCCGTGTCTTCGTCTGGTTATCCCGTGCCCGGCTGGCCCGAACTATTCAACGCAAGCTGTTCGCTACACTGTTGCAGTTTAGGATATTCCCAATAGCCCTGACTGGTGACATTAGCAAAATGTACAGGTGCGTTAGGATGGCTGAACCCGGTTCCTATCTGCAATGTATCTTATGGCGTGATTCGCCTCATCAGGAAATTCAAGTTTTCAAGCTGGATACTGTCACCTATGGCAGTTCGTTCCATGCAGCAATTAGCTATTGATGAAAGAAGATCATTTCCTGCTGGATCTAAAGTGCTTTTGAGCGATTTTAATGAAGATGATCTCATCACTGGAGGTGACTCTGCCAAGGAAGTAATTTATATTATGGAGCAAACAGTCAGCCTGCTTCGAAAGGGAAACTTTAAACTTAGGAAGTGGTGCTCCAACGATCCTCGCGTGCTTCAACAGTTTCCTGATGAGGAAAAGGAGACTTTTTTAAAATTTGACGATGGCACGGATGTCACGAAGACTCTCGGACTTGCATGGGATCCAGCCTCTGACTGCCTTCTGTTCAACTTTTCGCCTATGAAAGCGCCTGGAAAGCCTAGCAAACGGTCTGTGCTGTCTACCCATTGCTCGGTTCTATGTCCAATTGGACTTATTGGACCCGTGGTAACCAAGGCCAAGATATTTTTGCAGCACATTTGGAGAGAGCAATTGGATTGGGATGAGAGTCTTCCTGCTTCTTTGCACTGTTCTTGGAATAGCCTGTGTGCCGATATTTGCAACACAGAGCAAATAAAACTCCCTCGACTGGTCGTTGTTCCAAATGGCATCATCGAAGTTCATGGTTTTCGTGATGCGAGCATTGAACAAAGTGTTTGCCCTCCAATTGACATTGCGTCGTTTGAACTTATGTGTTAAATGCATAATTCTGCTGCCGTTCAGTCTCCTACTGCCCCGTTTTACAAAGGCAAGGCCAAAGCTATTGATGAGCAGGTAAAACGGATGGCCAAAGCTATCGCTCCGGAGCAAATTGTTCATCTCAGCGAAGAAGAGTTGGCTGTTCGGTTTAAGGCGTTGGAAAGTGCTCAGCAGGCATTTTACAATATGCATGACGCGTTGGAGGAGCTGGATTATTCTGAAATCGGGAGTGAGTTACGGGCATGTTTTGATGACTTCTCAATATTAGTTGACACTAACTTGCGACGCGAAATTAACAAACGAAAGTTATCGTCGCCGTTGTGCTCGACTATGAGGCAAGATGCATATGGTGACAATCACACATTGTCTCAAAGCCGATTCCGGTTGCCTGAGATCAAGCTGCCCGAGTTTAGTGGAGGATATACCAAGTTTGCAGAGTTCATAGCGATGTTCTCTTCAATCATTGATGCGGACTCAGGACTTTCGGATGTGGAGAACTTTCAGCACTTGCGATCGTGTCTGAAAGGATCAGCCTTAGATAGTGTTTCTTCGTTGGAAATCAGCAGCGCTAACTATCCAGTTGCATTGGAGCTCCTTAAAAAACGGCTTAACAACAAGAGTCTCATTTTCCAAGCACATGTCACGGAGATTTTGGGATTAGATTGCATCGAGTCATCGTCAGCGGTAAAACTTCGAACCCTTTCGGATACGGTTAACTCCAACATGCGCGCTCTACAAAGCCTGGGCAACGTTGAGCAGATTGCGGGTTTCATTATCGTGCACAGTTTGCTGCAGAAAGTGGACAAGGCAACGCAGATCAGTTGGGAGGAGACAGCACCGATGTATACTATTTCGACTTGTGAGCAGTTCTTGGCATTTCTGGATCGACTATGTCAAAGGTTGGAAAATGTGGAACACGCTATGGCAACGTATACGCCTAGCTCTAAGGTGGGAAAAGTAGTAAAATCGTTAACAGCAGCAGAAAGGCCTTTGTCGCTAATAACTCCAACACAAATAAATGTGTGTTTTGTGAGACCTTTGGCCACTTAATTGATAACTGTTCCCGTTTTGGAAATCTGTCTCCGCAACTGCGTCTACGAGAGGTAAAGAAGCTCAACCTTTGCATTAATTGCCTGTGTAAAGGTCATCGGTTAAAGGAGTGCAGCTCCACTACCTGCAACCGCTGCAAGGCCAAGCATCATACGCTTCTGCATTTTGAGAATCAGATTGACGGCTCTCAAGTTAACTTTGCTCCGCATCCGACTGCTGCAAACCCTTCGGCAACACTTGTAGCCCAAAATCTTAGTCAAGACGTGGTGCTCTTGGCAACTGCGGTAATCAACGTTAGAAGTCGTACTGGAGTTTTAGTCCCTTGCCGAGCGCTACTTGATTCTGGATCGCAGGCGCACATTATCACATCTCGCTTAGCTCAACACCTCCAGCTCCGCGCGCATCGCTCACCTACTTTGATTTCAGGATTGGGGGAGTCTACTGTTGCCTCAGAAGGCTATTCAGCCGATATAAGCTTTCAATCGCGAGCATCTGCGTACTCTGCCAACATCTCAGTTCTCGTAGCTCCGTCTATAACTGGAAATCAGCCTAGCCACGATGTCAACACTGAGCTCTGGAATATACCCTCAAATATTCGCTTGGCTGATCCAGAGTTCTTTAAGGCGAACAAAATTGATTTGTTAATTGGAGCTGGCCTGTTTTTTGAATTGTTGTGTGTCGGTCAAATCAAAATCGCTCCTGGTTTGCCTATTCTTCAAAAAACTCAGCTGGGCTGGATAGTGACAGGAGGAACTTCTTCAGCGAGCCCTGGTCACTAGGTCGGTTCTGATGCCAAATCATAGCCCAGATCACAAGCTTGATGAAATCGTTCGTCGGTTTTGGGAGGTAGAATCGTGTTCCCGTTTAGTCAACGAATCTACCAAGGAGGAACTTGATTGCGAAGCGCATTTTAAACAAACTTTTGCTCGTTTGGACACTGGCGAATATTCGGTTCGCCTTCCAGTCAAGCATGCTGTGGATCTAATTGGAGATTCGTATCAGTAGGCATATCGTCGTTTTTGTAACCTGGAACGCAAATTAGAACGTCATCCTGGTTTGAAGTTGCAATGTTCAGCAATTATCAAGGAGTATCTGGATTTGAATCACATGTTTCTTGTGGAGTCGCACATGCTAAGTCGCTGCAAGTATTATCTTCCTCATCATTGTGTTCTTAAGGAAGAAAGCTCAACAACTAAGCTTAGAGTTGTTTTTGATGGTTCGGCCGTGTCTTCGTCTGGTTATTCCCTGAATGAAATCGTCATGGCTGGCCCAACTATTCAACGCAAGCTGTTCGCTACACTGTTGCAGTTTAGGACATTCCCAATAGCCCTGACTGGTGACATTAGCAAGATGTACAGGTGCGTTAGGATGGCTGAACCCGATTCCTATCTGCAATGTATCTTATAGCGTGATTCGCCTCATCAGGAAATTCAAGTTTTCAAGCTGGATACTGTCACCTATGGCACAAAGCCATAGGTGGTTCGTTCCATACAGCAATTAGCTATTGATGAAAGATCATTTCCTGCTGGATCTAAAGTGATCTTGAGCGATTTTTATGTAGATGATCTCATCACTGGAGGTGACTCTGCCGAGGAAGTAGTTTATATTATGGAGCAAACAGTCAGTCTGCTTCGAAAGGGAAACTTTAAACTTAGGAAGTGGTGCTCCAACGATCCTCGCGTGCTTCAACAGGTTCCTGATGAGGAAAAGGAGACTTTTTTAAAATTTGACGATGGCACGGATGTCACGAAGACTCTCGGACTTGCGTGGGATCCAGCCTCTGACTGCCTTCTGTTCAACTTTTCGCCTATGAAAGCGCCTGGAAAGCCTAGCAAACGGTCTGTGCTGTCTACCATTGCTCGGTTCTATGATCCAATTGGACTTATTGGACCCGTGGTAACCAAGGCCAAGATCTTTTTGCAGCACATTTGGAGAGAGCAATTGGATTGGGATGAGAGTCTTCCTGCTTCTTTGCACTGTTCTTGGAATAGCCTGTGTGCCGATATTTGCAACACAGAGCAAATAAAACTCCCTCGACTGGTCGTTGTTCCAAATGGCATCATCGAAGTTCATGGTTTTAGTGATGCGAGCATTAAGGCTTACGGTGGATGCATTTACGTTGTATCCATAACAGAGGGACGGCGCATAGCTCATTTGTTGTGCTCTAAGTCTCGTGTGGCACCTTTACGAACTCTCACAGTACCAAAGCTGGAATTATCTGCTGCTGCACTTCTATCTCAACTTATTCGCGAAGTAGCTCAAATGAATTTATTTAACTGCAGATACTATTGTTGGTCGGATTCGGCAGTTGTCTTCCAAACGTTCACGGCTAATCGGATATCTTTAATACAAGAGCTTACGACAGGAATGGAATGGCGCTATGCAACCCGGCAGATATTCTTTCTAGAGGAGCACTTCCAAGCGACCTTTTAGAATCATCGTTGTGGTCTCATAGTCCCGATTTCTTAACCAAAGGAGAGTGCGACTGTCCCGCATCATGTTTACCGGCCCGGACGCTTCCTGAGCTGCGGCAAAAGGTGCTAGTTACTATCTCTAGATGCTCTGATCTCAGCTTAGGATGCAAGTTTGCAAATTCTTTTCATAACCTCCGTCTTGTCGTCGGATATATATATAAATTTCGCAATCGCATCAGGCATGCCAGTCTAACAGTAGATTGGATACACAAGGGCACTCAACTACTCTTGCGGAGCATCCAGATGGCGAATCTGAGTGATGAGTATAGGGCTCTTCAAGACGGACGGAATATCAAATCATCCAGCTCTATTGCCTCGCTTACCCCATTCATCGATGAGTTTGGACTTATTCGTGTTGGTGGCCGTCTAAAACACTTGAGCCTGGATTTCGATGCTCAGCATCCGATCATACTTCCGGGACATCATCCTGTCACACGCGCCATCATCATGCATTTTTACAGGCGTCAGCTGCATGCCGGACCTCGTTCTCTGCTTGCTCATATTCGACTCCAATATTGGCCTATTGGTGGGCGTAAGACTGTCTCCAGCGTAACAACAAAATGCATTATGTGTTTTCGAGCAAAACCGATCCAGGCTGAGACATCCTTTCGCTGTCACTGGAGTGGACTATTGTGGACCGTTTTATTACAAGAGCGAGATTCGTAACAAAGGACCAGTAAAATGCTACATCTCGGTCTTCATTTGCTTCGCAACAAAGGCGGTGCATCTCGAACTGGTTCCTGATTTGTCAACAGCAGCCTTTCTCAATGCACTTAAGAGGTTTATTCTTACCAGATGTAAACCGGTTCGCATATGGTTTGACCAATGCGACAAATTTCGTCGGAGCCAAGAATGACTTAGCTGAACTCAAGCGACTCTTCCTTAGCGAGAAGCACATCGACTCTGTCCAAGAGTTTTGTGTCTCTGACGACATCGAATGGGAATTCATCCCACCTCGCTCACCACACTTTGGTGGACTTTGGGAGGCGGCGGTGAAGACAGCAAAATACCATTTCTATCGGTCGGTCGGACCCTCGGTTTTGCCCCTGGATGATCTGCGCACACTGGTTTGCCACATTGGGGCAATAATAAACTCTCGACCTCTTTTTCCACTTTCAGAGCACCCTGCAGATCTGGATGTGTTAACTCCTGCGCACTTCCTTGGCACTGCGCCACTCACACTATATCCGGAGCCGGATGTCACCAAGCTAAACGTTAGCCGCCTAGATCGATGGCAGCGTATAGCTTATTATCAGCAAATTTTCTGGAGTCGTTGGCGTGATGAATATTTAACGCTTCTTCAGCAACGGTCCAAATGGAGAAAATCCTACCCGGGTGTTCACATCAACGATGTTGTCCTTGTAAAGGATGAAAACTTGCCACCCCTTAAATGGCCACTGGCTCGTGTGGTCGAGCTTGTTGCTGGTGCTGACGGCGTTTCCCGAGTAGCTGTTCTCAAGACGTCAACTGGAACCAATAAAGAGAGCTGTCCGCAAGTTGTGTGCGCTTTCGACGGGGGGAGAATGTTTGGTTACGCAGGTATCCGCGCCAAACAACAATTAAAGCAGCTTCTCTCTTAATATTTCTCTCTTGGATAAGTTATGCTCTGCGCAGCATAAAAAGCAAATTATCGTAACGATCATAACTGTAGTTTTGTATATGCTCATCGGCATTTCGTTTTATTGCATTTGTTTTCACTTTGCTTGCCCTTTGCCTTAGCTGAGCGCAAGCAGCAACCGCAATTCGGCAGCTAATTAGTTCTATTTGGTCAATCGAGAATTCAAGTCGCGGCACGGTATTCGACACCGCTTGCCAAAAAATAATTCGTACAATTAAAATTGCAAAGCTCAACTCGGAGCTTATAATTAACAATTGTAACTATTTTTTAGTTTAGCCACGAAGGCAAATAAACTACATTTATAGAAAAGCAAATTTCGGTGCGTTTCTATTTATTTAATTTACTTTGAAAAATTCGATAGCTATTGAAAAAGCTCAATAGCTCAACACTATTGTCATATCTGTTGTATTCTTTATTAACCGTGGTCCTTTTTTTTCATAACTGTTGCATTTTTTTTTTTTTCATAACTGTCGTATTTTATTTTTTCATTACTATTGTCCATCGGTCCATTGAGCTTTCCGTTTAAAATTTTAAAATTGTATACTAATATTAAGACTTCGTTTCTTCGATTTCGTAAAGTGCAACTGAGTTTTTTGTGTGAGATTATTTAACTGTTGTAATTATCTGATTATTTTCTTTGCTCTGCTCGCTCTTAACTTGCTTTGTATCGTTATTGTAATCATCGTATAAAAAAGTGTGTTTCAACTGTTCTCCTCTTCTCTATTTCTAACTTTCACTCGCCTAACAATTGAAAACAAATTTCGTGTATGATGAAATCCTTAAATTCTTTTTATCGTTTAGTATTTTTAGTATTTTCTTGTTTCTTAAATGTGGGGGACGGTTTTGGGCTATTTGCTGCTTTCTTCTGTACACTCTTTGTTCTTATGTTATTTTTTAAACATAACTTGCATATACATAATATATTTTGTTCTTGTTCTTAATTTACGGCTGTTTTTCTTTGTTGTTGTTTTTACTTCTATTCTAACATGCCTTATTCCATCTTCTTCTTCTTTTTGTTGTTGTTGTTTTAATACATACGTTAGATTATTTTACATACATATATGTGTGTGTGTGTGTATGTGTGTGGAATGATTTACAAAAGTTGTTTTACTTGTGGTTGTTGTTTTCTTTTCGAAATTTAAATATTGTTAAACAATAAACCAATTGCTTATCTGCTTATTCTGAAAAATACAAGAACTCTATTTAGGGTCTCATTGCTGTTTTTCTCATGTGTCTTCTACTTTGTGACGATTGCTTCTTATTACACATGATTTGCACTCATTATTTTCACTGTTTTACCAATTAATATTCGCTATTGAAGTTTTAAAAGTTTTGTTTAGTTAATAAGCACACATGCTTGGATAGTGTATAGAGTTGTCCTTGAAATTGCATCCGCTTCCGTCATTGTCGTCGCCGCCGCTGTTAGATCCGTTACTTAGGCTGCCGTTGTCGTCTCTGTTGTTGCCGTTTCTGATGTCCGCGTCGTCTTCTGTATCGCCGCCTTCGCTGTCAACACCGTTACTTGTGATGCCGTTGCCGTCGCTGTTGTTGATGCTGTTGTCCGCGTCTTCTTCTGTATCATCGCCTTCGTTGTCAGCACCGTTACTTGTGCTGCCTTTGTCGTCGCTGTTGTTGTTGATTTTTAAGTCGTCTTCTGTATCTTTGCCTTCGTTGTCAGAACCGTTACTTATGTCGCCGTTGCCGTCGCTATTGTTGTTGCTTGTCTTCTGTATCGTCGCCTTTTTTGTCAGAACCGTTACTTACAGTTATTGTTGTTGCTAATCGTCGAATTTTTTTAAAACATCATGATCCGTTATTGTCTTAGCGCCCGTGATCGGCGATTTCATTGCCGCTAGCTAATTTTTCGACTGCGTCACTGAGCATTAATTGTATTTCATACTATCCAGTTGCTCCACAATGCCATCATCCTCGATTACCTCTTCAAACAGATCGTCGACATTATCAATCGCGTTCCTCTATTTTGTGTTTTTAAGGCTGTTGTTGCATCATTTGTTGCTATGCGATATTATTTTCGCCGTTGTCGTTGTCCTCTTCGTCATCATCATCATCGTCGTCGTCGTTGTCCTCCTTATCATGGTAAATGTTGGGTTATTGGTTTTGCTTTTACATATTAATTTTCGATGTTACATTTTCTTCTCTGAGCTCTTCTTGTATCCAAACTTAAATTTTTCTTTTGCTTTTGTTAAATTATATTCTTCTTCGTCGATTGGCATTTCAAAAGTTTGCATTTTTATACTATTATACCAAAGAGGTGTAATTATACTTTTATACCAAAAAGGTATAATATTATATTGGTTTTGTGCAATGTCCGTCGTGCTGTCTGTCCGTCTGTATGAACGCGCGTTCCTCCGACACCCTTAGAGATAGAGACTTGAAACTTGGAACGTATATTGGAAAGTACCCTCAAAAGTTAAAGTGTCTTGGGTTTGGACCTACGTCCACTAGGGAGCTAGAAAATCGCGAAAATCGATTTTAGCAAATCGATAAATCCACATATCTCTTACAATTTAATGGATACAGTCACCAAATTTGGTTGGTAGGTTGTTGGCGAGGTCCTTGAAAGATCGGCATATGCCACGCCCACCTCCGAAATTTTCAAATGGCTATATCTTCCGCAGTTTTTGAGTAGGGAACGTCAAATTTGGTAGGTATATTACTGGTAGTTGCCTTTAAGAACCGATAACAAATTTGTGGTGCCACGCCCACACCTGCACCTATAATCGACAATTCCGATTGTTAATCGATAACTCCGTATATCTCCGAATATTTTAAAGCATAGAGTAACCAAACTTATAAGGTAATTTGCTGGTAACCTCCTCCAAAGATTGGCATACCAATTTTTGCACCACGCCCTCATTCGCCGCCCCCAGGAACTTCGTCCCTAGAAATTTAAAATGCGCATATCTGCCGTAATTTGCAAGCTAGAGTCTTAAAATTTTGCAGGTATATTATTAATGACTCCCCCAAAGATCGATAAAAAAAGCAAAAATGTAACTAAAGAATTATTTAACTTTATTTATAAAGTAGCTATACTTGTGTTACTTTCTTTTGTAATACTTGTCTATACTAGCAGGCCACCTCTAATGATATTAGTTCACCGCTAGGAATGTAAGATATAATGTTAAGCATAATGTTAAGCTCATTTAACATCTGTTAAATGAGACACCAAAAAAGACATGTAAAGACTGACGAGGAGAGTGAGTCAGTCGGTCGCTGGTCACTGATATAAGCAGACGGAAGTTTAAATAAAGGATCACAGTAAAACCAACATTATTATTTTATTGCCTACTACAATATCAGAAGTGGGATCACCGGAAAAAAAAAAAAGAAGGAGAACAAATAATAATACAATGGACAATATAAAATTCAATGAATATTCAGTGACGCAGTTAAAAAAGTGGCTAGCGGCGATGAAATTGCCGACCACGGGCACTAAGACAGAGCTAGTAGCCCGCTTGCTCGCGACGACTATAACGGATCATGACGTGTTGAAAAAGTCGACGCTCGGCAACAGCAACGATAACAACGACAAGGGCGGCAGCATAAATAACGGTGCTGGCAACGGCGAAGACGACAATGGCAAAGATGAAGACAACGGCGAAGACGACAATGACAAAGATGAAGACAACGGCGAAGACGACAATGACAAAGATGAAGACAACGGCGAAGACGACAATGACAAAGATGAAGACAACGGCGAAGACGACAATGACAAAAATGAAGACAACGGCGGCGACGACAATGACGTCAGCAAAGGCGACGGCAGAGACAACGTTAACATACGCAGATCAGATGTTAACGTCGGAGTTAACAGCAATGTTAGCAGTGCTGTGGTGAAATCTTATCACCAGGCCGCAAATGTAAACAAGTTTGGCAATGCAGATTTAACAGCGTTCAACTTGGCAAAGGAAGTGACACTTGATTACGATGGCGAATCATGCGCTAGTAATTGGGTTAGACAAGTCAAAAATATTGCAAAAATTTACAATTTAAACTCAACTTACTGGCATTTGCTGATTTTAGCAAAGTTAAAAGGCAAAGCACAACAATGGTTGCACGGAAATGAAACACGAATCTTGGAACCAGCAGAGCAACTATTGGATCAGCTGATCGAAGCATTCAGCGTTAAGATTTCCAAAATGGAAGCTAGAGACAACTTCCAAAAACGACAATGGCACTACAAAGAAAGTTTCAGGTCATATTTTGAAAACAAAATATTTTTGGCCAGTAACATCAACGTGGACAAGGAGGAACTACTGGAAAACATCATAGAAGGCATTCCGTCACCCATTTTACGTAACCAGGCACGCATGCAATGCTTCAATGATCCAGCCCAGATGTTGAAGGCGTTCGCTGATATTCATCTACCGCAAAGAAAAGTCTTCGAAGAGGTACACAAGCCAGCTAAAGAAGAGGATTACAAAGAGATGCGTTGTGAGAATTGCAACTCGAGAGGCCACAGTGCCCGGATATGCCGCAAACCAAAGCGTGAGCCTGGATCATGCTATGCTTGTGGAATGTTGGGACACTTCGTGGGACAATGTCCCGAAAAAAAAATCAACAGCACAAATAATTATGTAAGAAAATTTAAAATATATTTTGCCAACTCCATTATACCTCCATTAATTACAGAATGCCTCATAGACTCAGGAAGTCCCATATCTTTTATAAAAAAACATCGCGTACCAAATGAAGTAGCGCTACAACCAGTTTTAAGTTCTTTTTTCGGCTTAAATCATAGCCAATTAAAAATTTTTGGAAAATCAAGTTGTTACATTTTAAAGAATAAATCGGAAAAATGTTATTTTCATTTAAACATTGTTGCAAACGGGTCTATGAGTCATGATATAGTTCTTGGAAGGGATTTCATGTACGCATGCAACCTAAGCTTAGATTCAAACACCTTGAGGATGGTTACGGTGGAGAAAATTGATGAACAAATTGGAGGTTTGGAACCTCATATCAATACTGAAACAAATGATCATATGAGGAAACAAGCTATGCCAACAGTTAAAAAAGAAAATAAGCAGATTGTTATAATACCAGGTATGGGAGAAAACAACAGTAAACAAAAAGTGGAAAATATTATCGAAACAAGCAGCACCGATATCCTTCACGAAAATTTCCACAACGAAATATTTAATATCGATCTCGCAAATGACAAAACGACTGAATACAATATCGGAGACGATGTTAGCTATACAACACAGTGCAAATTCAAGCAATTATTAGACAATTTTTATACAAGAGCAGTAAAACCAGACAAACCAATTATCAAAGGCGAAATAAAGTTAAATTTAGAAAAATCAAAACCATTTAATTGTACTCCTAGACGACTTTCTTACACAGAAAAGGACAAACTGCAGAATCTTTTAGATGAATATTTAAAAAACGGGATTATACAGCCTAGTAGTTCAGAATACGCTTCACCGATAGTTTTAGTAAAGAAGAAATCAGGAGACCTCAGACTTTGCATTGATTTTAGAAAACTTAACAAAGTGTTAATAAAAGAAAACTACCCTTTACCACTCATTGACGACTTACTCGACAGTTTAGTTAACAAAACAGTATTTTCCAAATTAGATCTTAAAAACGGATATTTCCACATTTTTGTGGAAAAAGAATCAATTAAATACACATCGTTCGTTACACCTTTGGGACAATTTGAATTTCTCAGAATGCCCATGGGATTAAAAACAGCCTCGGCAGTATTTCAACGATTTGTTAACACAATTTTTTCCGACTTGATTAAAGAAAACAAAGTCACAGTTTACATGGACGATATCTTAATAGCTAGCAAAAATATAAACGAACATTTAGAAACTCTCAAAGAAGTTTTTATAAGACTAGTCCAAAACAAATTGGAATTACGTATGGACAAGTGTGAGTTTTTGCAATCAACCGTTAAGTATTTAGGATTTTCAATTACAAAAGAAGGCATTCGCGCTGACGACAAAGGCATAGAAGCGATACAAAATTTCCCAGTACCAGAGAAAACACATGCCGTTCAATCTTTTCTCGGACTATGTTCATACTTTCGCAGGTTTATAAAAGATTATTCAACAATAGCCAAACCGTTATACGATTTATTAAAAAAAGATAAGCTTTTCGAATTTAACGAAAAAGAATTAAATTGTTTTTTGAAACTCAAAGAGAAGTTAATTCAATCACCAGTATTGGCAATATACGATTACAAAGACGAAATTGAATTACACTGCGATGCCAGTGCGTTAGGTTTTGGCGCAGTCTTGCTGCAAAGAAAACAAGATGGTAAGCTTCATCCAATTTTTTACTTTTCGAAACGCACAACAGGCGCAGAAGCAAAATACCACAGTTTCGAACTGGAAACCCTAGCAATACTGTACGCTTTACGCAGATTCCGCATATATCTTCAAGGAAAACGTTTCAAAATAATCACAGACTGCAACTCTTTAACTCTGACGCTAAACAAAATTGAGCTTAATCCTCGAATTGCTCGATGGGCTTTAGAGTTGCAAAATTACGATTACGAACTAGTTCACAGAGCAGGAACAAGAATGCAGCACGTAGACGCTTTGAGTAGATGCAACAATATTCTCGTAGTGGAGACAAACAGTTTCGAAGACAATTTAGTTATTTGCCAAGCCAAGGATGAGAATATAAAAAAGCTTAAGACATTGTTAGAAACATCTGAGCACAAACTATTCGAAATGCGAAACGGAATAATTTATCGAAAAACAAACGATGATAGAATGTTATTTTATGTGCCAGAAGAGATGGAGGACCATGTACTTTACAAATACCACAACGAAATAGGACACATAGGGAGGGACAAAATGACAAATTTAATAAACAAAAGTTACTGGTTCCCCAAAATCAAAGAAAAATGCTGTTCGCACATAGAAAACTGTTTGAAATGCATAGCGTTTTCGCCAAAGACAGGAAAAGGAGAAGGTTTATTAAACTCCATTCCAAAAGGCAATAAACCGTTTGAACTGGTACACATCGACCATTATGGACCTGTTGATTCCGGCAGACCAAAAAAATACATATTTGTAGTCATAGACGGTTTTTCAAAATTTACAAGGCTATATGCAACAAAGACAACAAACACAAAAGAAGTTATCACTGCACTCAAAGACTATTTCAGAGCTTACAGCAGACCGAAACACATTATTTCGGACCGTGGTTCTTGTTTCACCTCAAATGAGTTCGATCAATTTTTAATAGAAAGCGGCATCAAACATATGAAAATCGCAACAGGATCGCCACAAGCTAACGGTCAAGTTGAGAGAACCAACAGGAGCATTGGGCCCATGATAGCAAAGCTAGTAGAACCAGAAAAAGGTAAACACTGGGACATGGTTTTAGAAGAAGTAGAATATGCACTGAACAACACACAACATAGGAGTATTAACCAATTGCCAAGTACCATGTTGTTTGGAGTAGGACAAATGCGAATTCAAAAAGACGAGCTAAAGGAAAAATTAGAAGAAATAATTGTCACAACATCAAAAGAAAGTTTAGAAGAGATCAGAGCTAATGCAATGGAGAAACAAATACAAGCCCAAGCTTACAATAAAAACAAATATGATTCTAGGAGAAAAGAATCGAAAGCTTATAAAAAAGGTGACTACGTAATGGTAAAAAATTTTGACAGCACAATAGGGGCATCCAGGAAATTAATACCAAAGAACAAAGGACCTTATATGATAGCGAAGATTCTCAGGAATGATAGATTTTTATTAAAGGATGTTGAAGGTTTTCAGGTCTCCCGTAACCCTTATCAAGGTATTTGGAGCGCGCAAAATATAAGACACTGGATGGGTAAAAAGAAAAAATCCCACTAAAATTATATATCCTGTTAACATCAATAATATAATATTAATTAGGATAAGTTTAGAATAAGAAACAAAATTTGTGATATAAAATTAAGCGTGATCAGGGGATCCAAAACGTCAGGATGGCCGAGTTGTAGCAGGCCACCTCTAATGATATTAGTTCACCGCTAGGAATGTAAGATATAATGTTAAGCATAATGTTAAGCTCATTTAACATCTGTTAAATGAGACACCAAAAAAGACATGTAAAGACTGACGAGGAGAGTGAGTCAGTCGGTCGCTGGTCACTGATATAAGCAGACGGAAGTTTAAATAAAGGATCACAGTAAAACCAACATTATTATTTTATTGCCTACGTAGCGTATCTCATACCTCGACACCCTTAGAGATAGAGACTTGAAACTTGGAACGTATACTGGAAAGTACCCTCAAAAGTTAAAGTGTCTTGGGTTTGGACCTACGTCCACTAGGGAGCTAGAAAATCGATAAATTCATTTTAGCAAATCGATAAATGCCGTAATTTGCAAGCTAGAGTCGCAAAATTTTGCAGGTATGTTACTGGTAATTCCCCTAAAAATCGATAAAAAAAATTGGATGGCCACGCCCACTCCACCTACCTGAACCGATACACCTGTTGGTGTAAATCGATAAACCCATATATCTCACGTAATTTGAAAACTTAAGTCACCAAATTTTAAAGGTATATTGCTAGTAACACCCTTCATAAATGTGGAAAAAAAATTTTGGACCACGCCCACTCCCGCCCACAAAAAACGATAAATGCCTGTATCTCCCGTCAATTTAAGAGCTACAGTTACTAAACTTAGAAGGTGTATTACTAAGATCGAACTTCAACAAAAGCTGATTATTAATTAGTTTGACTAAACATTCAATGTCGTTATGAAATTGTTCATGTAGGTGAATCTCTCTTCTAAGCTGTGACCTATTGTGATGTGTAGGTGAAGTAATTCCTGACGAACGCTGAGCTTATCCAATATTCGAATTAACAATTCTACTAGATTCGTTATTATTCTTTGTAACTACTGTGTTAATTGGTTTGGTAAATTGCGTTTTCTGTTGTAATTTTGCTGCAAAACACAAAATTCTTTATTTTTGTAAACAAACAGTGCGCGGTCAACAGCTGTGTTTTGTTTTTGTTTTCTTAATTTGCGCTTTGTGTTTCCCGCTCTCATTGCTTTCGGTGAGAGTTGTAATAGACAAAGCTTCATACTTACATTGCACGCTCGTTCGCTTTGCATTGTTGTTGGCGTAGAGGTTTTTTTTTTTCTGTGCGCTTCTTTTCTCTCGCTCTCTCGACGCTTACTCTCACTGTGCCAAAGTTTGGTGTTGTTGTTTCCTATTGCATCTCTTGTGTGCTTTTAACTTTTGATCTTTTTTTCTTTTGTTTTCGTGTGGCGCCGAATCGTTGTTTCAGTTTCTCTACTTTCTCGAGCATATTAGTTTATTTAATAATTATGTCCGCGTGCTACTTAAAAAGCTGCAAGTGCCAAGCTGACCCAAAGGCCGATTTCGTCTGTTGCTGGTTGTGTGATAACGTGGTACACGTAAAATGTGCTGGTTTCACACAACGGGTGAAAGATATAATCGGCAATAAATCTGGTTTAAAATGGTGTTGTGAGCGATGCCGCGAGACGTGAGGCCGATATCCAGGGTTCTATGAGGCAAACTAGACGGGGATTCCATGATCTTCGTCTAGCTTTTAGTAGGCTCAGTGCTGATTTTGATGCAATGGAGAATCAGTTCAATAGTGTGAAACTGTTGATTGAGTCTCCAAAGCTGAAACGATCTGTTGAGCCCGCTTTGCCTCGTGAATTAAACTTATCGGCCCCGGCTTTGTCATTGCCCCCTGCACCGCTAACACCTACTGTTGATAATGGTCAGCAGTTGATGCAGTTCATTTCTCCTGCACCACCACCTGCAATCAACAGTAGTGCCTCTATTGCTGGTCAGTCCATACTGTCCGTTTCGCCTCCCCCAGCTCTTTCTAGCCGTGCTCCAAAGCCTCTAATAGCGGTGGCACCGAGAAAACAAATTTTCCTTTCGCGTCTTGCCCCTGATATATCAGTGGATGATATTAAAGCCTATATACAGGCCAAGGTGACATCAACTGGTATATTAGTTGAAAAATTTAAATTCAACTATGAACGAGAAATTTCCTCTTTTAAAATAAGTGTTTCGGCAGAGGTGTTTGGCACAATTTGCTGTGCTGATTTCTGGCCGAAGGGCTTAGTAATAAAAGAGTTTACAACTAAAAAACGTATTCGGCCTTCTATTACACTACCTCCTAATCCCTCTGGTGCATCATCATCGTCTAATGTTGCACCAAAAAACTAACACCAAAATCCTCTCTCTCTCTAGCATATCAAAATGTTAGAGGTCTTAAAACTAAACTTTCTAAACTATATGTTGACAGTCTTTCTTTTGAATTTGATATTATAATATTTACCGAAACTTGGTTAAAGCCTGATATTTCCGATTATTCAGTATTTTCCAATAAATACACCCCATATAGATGTGATCGAGTATCACGTGTAGGTGGCGGTTGCCTAATTGCTGTCGATTCTGATCTTGTGTCAGATTATTTCCTACCTCCATTTGATTTAGTTATCGAATTTATAAGTATTAAAATTGCGCTTAATACTTTTTCATTGGTCATTACTTGTTCCTATATCCCACCTCAATCAGATGTCTCAGTCTATCTTAATCATCTATCTGCTGTTCAACACATTTCCTCTATGCTTTCTGATAGAGACTATCTGATTGTATGTGGTGATTTTAATATTCCAGATATTATATGGTCCGTTCCACCAAATGTATTGGTGCCACTTTGTACAAATGAATTTATTGATGGGCTCCATGAGTTGTCACTGTCACAAGTTAACCCTATACGAAATTGTAACGACCGTTTGCTTGATTTAATTTTTGTATCTGATCCTACTTGTATTATTCTTTCTCGCTGTGAACCACTTGTCTATCCTGAAGACCCCTATCATCCAACGCTCGATTTGATTATAGAGCTGCCAACTCTTGTGCCTTTTGTAGCAACGGATTCTACACGTAAGAATCGTTGCTTCCGTAAAGCAGATTTCGTTAAACTTAATCAATTAATAATTGACACAGATTGGTCAGTACTTTATGCCTGCACCAATTTGGATAATGCTTTGTCAATATTTTATGAGACCATGGACTCACATTTTGATGCTTGCGTTCCCCGTATGAATCCTGTGAAGGCTAACAGGCCGCCCTGGTTTTCGCGGGAATTAGCTAGGTTGAAAAATGTGAAATCAAGGTTTTATAAGAAGTTTAAGAGATCGAGTAATCATTTGGATTACTCTCGATATATGGTTGCTAGAGCAACTTTTATTTCTTATAATTCGCGTTGCTACAATAATTACCTTCTTCGCTGTAGGCTGCAATTTGCACAGGATCCTAAGCAGTTCTATAATTTTGTGAACATGAAACGCAAATCGTCTTCATTACCTAACTCCGTTTCTTATGAAAATACGAAAGCAAAAGATGATCAGGAATCTGCCGATTTGTTTGCTAAGTATTTTCAATCTACTTATTCTTCCTCTATCTTCTCCCCAAACGTATCTTATCCTTATCCTGTCCAAAGAGCCAATTGCATTTTTGGACCTGTGATCACTTTAGAGTCACTTCTTGCAGACCTACATTCTATCAAGCCTGGGTTTTCTCCAGGTCCGGATGGAGTCCCTGGATGTGTACTTAAGTACTGTTCGGAGTCTATTTGCAAACCTTTACTTAAGTTATTTACCTTGTCTGTCGATAGTTGTTGTTTTCCCGCTATTTGGAAGGAATCCTTTATTATTCCTCTCCATAAAAATGGCTCAAAATCCGATGTAAAAAACTACAGGGGTATTTCCAAATTGTCCGCTATACCGAAAGCATTTGAGAAAATAGTAACAACTCAACTGCAACACTTATGTAGATCTATTATTTCACCATTCCAGCATGGTTTTGTGAAATGTAGGTCTACTACCACTAACATTCTTGAATTTACTTCACTTGTGATCAAAGGATTTCAGAATAAAATGCAAACTGATGTCGTCTATACAGACTTCAGTAAGGCCTTCGACTCTGTTAACCATTGTCTCCTTCTTCACAAACTAAACCTTATAGGTTTTCCTACTAACTTTCTTACATGGATTTCGGAGTATCTGAGTAACAGAACTCAAAAAATTGTATTTAAATCTGTACTTTCTAATCCTATCCTAGTCACATCTGGGGTACCCCAGGGTAGTCACCTGGGCCCAGTGCTTTTTAACCTATTTATTAATGACCTTCCTTCTGTAATAATGAATTCTAACGTACTAATGTATGCTGATGACGTCAAGTTGTGCTTGACGTATAATGATATGACCTCACAATGCTTATTGCAGGCGGATTTATTTTCCTTTTTGTCGTGGTGTAAAATAAATCTGCTCAATTTGAACTGCTCTAAGTGTAAAGTCATGTCATTTTACCGTACCAATCCTAACACTGTCAGTTACACGATCGATGGGATGCCACTTGATAGACTGAATGAAGTAAACGATTTAGGTTTACTTCTAGATCACAAGCTTAAATTTGATAAGCATATCAAATTCACTGTCAACAAAGCTTTTCAAGTTCTTGGTTTTATTAAGCGTTGGTCAAAGGAATTTGATGACCCTTATACGACCAAGTTACTTTTTACTTCTCTTGTACGTCACCCCCGCCCCTAAAATTTTCAAATGGCTATATCTTCCGCAGTTTTTGAGTAGGGAACGTCAAATTTGGTATGTATATTACTGGTAGTCGCCTTTAAGAACCGATAACAAATTTGTGGTGCCACGCCCACACCTGCGCCTATAATCGAAAATTCCGATTGTATATTGCTAGTAACACCCTTCATAAATGTGGAAAAAAAATTTTGGACCACGCCCACTCCCGCCCACAAAAAACGATAAATGCCTGTATCTCCCGCAATTTAAGAGCTACAGTTACCAAACTTAGAAGGTATATTACTAAGATCGAACTCCAACAAAAGCTGATCATTAATTAGTTTGACTAAACATTAATGTCGTTATAAAATTGTTCATGTAGGCGAATCTCTCTTCTAAGCTGTGACCTATTATGATGTGCAGGTGAAGTAATTCCTGACGAACGCTGGGCTTACCATTTCGAATTAACAATTCTACTAACTCGTACTCAGCTATACCGTTTATAAGTCTATCAGCGAGATCTTCTATGGCACATTGGATGTCATCGAATAATTCATTTCGACTTGACGGCGTTTTCTTTTCTTTTCCCAAATATCGTAATCAGTCTCTATATCTTCGAATCTTTTCCGGAACTCCCCACAAAAAGGATCCAAAGTAAAATCCGAGTATGTACGGTGGAATTTCCAGTACCAATCACTCGCCTTACCAGCGAACAATAGATAGAGATGATCACAAAGAAGTTTGAAATCATTGTTAAGATTCTGTCTAGTCAGTGACTGGATACGATAAATAAATTCATCAGTTCTCATGCCATTTTTCGAACCATCAAATTTAATGCGCCAATTTTGCATTATATTTAAAACTTTTTCTGGTGCTACTTGTAAGCTGGAGTTGCTTCGAGGTGCACTATTTCTTGAAAGATTAAGTAATAATTTAGAGTGGTTCAAGGATGCTTGTTCGATCCCTACATTATGAGTTGAACCTATATTATTTAAATTTAAAGTTGTTTTGCGTTCGGGCTTATCTATATGAAGCAAGGATAATTGTCTTTGCCTTTAGTCTTACTTATTACTGCAGTGATATTTTCTATCAATTGCGATTGTTGAAGAGTGACAGCGGGCTGAACATAATTGGCTATCTCGACTTGTGTATTTAGTGAAAGAGTACTACCGTTACCGGGATCAGCTAAATTACGATCTGAGTTTGCTCTTTGCGTAGATCTAGTTGAAATATCTCGTCGTGGAGTCGTTCCTCGATTCTTGTTAGAACACTGTTGTCTCTTTTTCGGCTTCCTCTGAAGGTCATTAGGGTCTCAATTGAGTTCAATTATTTTTAGAAATCATTTTCGTTATTTTGTGCTTATGGTTAAATTCTCGTAATTTTTGTGCTGAGTTAACTTGTTTATTTTAATTATTGTTTCTCTCGCAATAAAGAAAACTTAGCAACATTTTTGACACTTAAATCATTTATTGTCAACCAATTTAATAAATTAGTTGCTTAACCTTACGAATGTTAAAGTTTTTAAGAATTACTGACTTTCTAATTTTAAACTAAACTAACTAGATAACGTGTAGTACACTTCCTATAAATGTAAACACTCCGATGTGACAATTTCTGTTAATTACAGACTTCCTTATTTATTTTTAAGATATTGAATCTTCCTTATCTGTGTCTATACTGATAGTAATTGAAAAACACAAGTGCTATGCCAAAATGATAACAATTTAAAGTTGTTTAATGAAAGTTTTCAATTATAGCTTATGGCAATTGATTGTAGAAAGTAATTTGGCAGCTTAAGTTGCTAAAAAAAAACCTATCAAAAGTTAAGTTTGGTTAAACATTTAGATTTCCATTTAATTAATTGGCTTAATATTACGAAAGAGTGAAATTTGATTAAAACACTTTTTTCTTTATTTCTCGTTTACTCAACTTTTTACGTTCCCACAATTATTCATGCTATATTTCTCTCAGTTTGTCTCCGGCTCTCTCTGTCTGACTCTGTCCTCTCACTCTCTTTGGCTCTTTCTTTGTGCCCCAAAGTTAAGATCACAAAGACTGCGCTTAGCATTTATTATGGTTTTCATTTCCCTCTCTCTCTCTCTCTATCTCTGTCTTTCTTTCTTTCTCTCTTTCCATTTCTTTCTGCCAATTGATTTTCACTCAAATACAGTGAACACCCCTAATGTGAGTGACATTGGCTACCGTCATATATTTTCCATTGCATTCGCAAATGTCATCGTTTGGCTTCTATTTTGGTTTTTTGCTTTACACAAAAAAAGGTCAAATGGCTTTTTCGATTTAGTTGCTGTTTCTGTTGTTGTCTGAGCAACAAAACTAAACAAAATGCCAAATGTCATGCTCAATGGATCTTTGGGAACTGCTGCACTTGTTGGCCAGCCATTTTATTTTATTTTTTGACCCACTTGGCAACCAGCAACAGCAAAAAGTACGCCACTAGGCCGGCCGACCAATCCGATAGAATAAACCAAATAATGGGAATGAGCAGAAAAGTTTTCACTACGACAATTTGCACTAATAAAGATGACGACAACCTTTTTTTTGCAAAATGCCGCTGCAGCCTCCTTGGAGGATTGGTCAGCTGTGAGCGCAACATTAATTAACTTAATTACCTGAAGAGGGCGCTCTGTATGCGAAGTTCTACCGACACGCCTCAATATGGCGGCTCCAATGTCGCGCTCAGTTCACTAATAACTTTCAGGCATACATTTTCATTTAGCTCGGAGAAAGGCAGTCACGAATGTTGCCGCAACATTTAGCGGCAACATAAATACAACAACATCAATAACTGTGCAACATACCGCATACCATAGCTTAAAGCAGCCCGTATAAATATCGTTATTCAAATTTATGGACCGACACGCGATTCCCCTCGAAAAGTACAAAACTTAACGTCGATCAAGCTTAAAGTCGGCTGGATGGGGGGATCTTTGCTGAAAGGGATTGGGGGTTAGGTAAAGCAAAACACACATCTTGCTGGTAAAACAAAAGCCAAGTGAAAAACAGAAATGTATTTATTTCTTGCACCGAATTCTTAAAACACTCATTAATTAAATGACTAATTCAATTAAAATATGATTCATATTTACTTCTGTAGTCATCCTAATATACACATTATTAAATAATATAATTTGTATGATCATTTTCATATATATTCAATAATTATAGAGCTCCAAAAGAAAAAACAGGTAACACAATAAAAAAAAAAATAATAATAAGATGTAAATAAGCTATGAAAACAGCTGACAGCCTTTTTGTTTCCCATATTGATTTATTGAACAAAATTAATCCGGATATGCATCATGATAAATTCATAAATTCATCCAACTGGGCACAAGAGTATTTAAAACTAAACTTCAGACAGCTTTGCTGCGATGGGCAGGAGAAGAAGAAGACAATGGCCAACAGAAACGTGCCTGTGAAGAATAAAAATTATTAAAAAAATCATAAACGAGCTTCAATGAGCTCGTGTGCGAGTGAGAGGCAAATGCTCAAATACTAAATGCTCTGACATAACCCATGTTGAGTTGTGGTTTAGAGGGGGGGGCTTGATGGCGGCGGGAGGGCAACTGACTCATTGAACGGTTATGCAGAAGGATGGAATGGAATGGAACGGAATGGTATTGCATGGGGATGGGAAAGGGCTCAGCATTTGCGGACTGAGGAGGCGGCGGCGGCGGCACTCAATTGGCAATGCGCGCTGCTCTTTCTTGATCCACACCAGCTAGCGAGCGGCACCTGATGTCGCGTGTGTGCATTAAACGCAGCAAAGCCATCGAATAAATATTTTAAAACTTTTTGTTAATTATTGTCAATTATTGTTTGCAAGTAGGAAAAGTTACATATATTATTTAGAAGAGTATATCTTGATTATTATCGAAATATTTATTGAACGATATACGAGAAACGGAGGCAGTTTTCCATAAAATGACGCAAACTTGATCTTCGCATGATAAAGGGAAACCAATTTGAAATCTCTAGCTCTTATCGTCTCTGAGATCCGAGTGTTCATAAAGAAAGAATCCTGATCTAGAATATAAATACTTTAAGGCGTCGGATATGCTTCTTTGTTTAAATTTGCACAAAACTATAACAGTCCCAGCAAAAGGTCACCGGCTGACCTATAAAAGGAGCGCCGCAGCACGGCGCGAGGCATTGTCTTGCGGACAGTCAAAAAGCTAAGAGTGTGAAGCTAAGAGTCAGTGAAGTCAGAAAGTGAAGTGATAACCTGTGAAGAAACGCGTTTGGATCAGAAGAAGTGCACGCGAGTCAACGGAGACAGCATACCACAGCGAAGTCAACACTACACGACAGCAGCAAGTGAGAGTGAAAACACCAGCAATTGAGCGAGGCAGTGCAGCACTCAACCACCACAAATCGCGCAGGACACTGAGGTCCTGAAATTGGTCACAAGTCAAAAGCCTTGCCACGCGAGAATTTAGTCACGGCGGAGCCGGACAAATTTAAGCGAACAGGCGATTGTGACAGAACCAACAGAAGGCCGCAGTGCCCATGCGAAAGCCGAGGAGCTTCGCTAAATCAATTGTAAAAGTGAAATAAATAAATAATTCAATAATTATCAGAATAAATATATTTGTGGTTATTAATTTTCGCAAACGCAACTATTACAAATTTGTTGCACGAACCCGCAGCTCGGCTGAGTTTTAGCCCAGCTATTAACCACCGAATTAAAAAGGTTCGTTACAACTGGCGCCCAACGTTGGTGGTTGTGATATTATAATAATAAAAAAAAATAAATATGGAGACCAGGCTCCCATACAGTGCGAGGGTAGAGGAATTGGCGGCGACTCATGGCAGACGATCCCCTGCCAGAGAAGTCGAAGTTGCGGATGCGAGAGAGCCGTCATTTGTGGATGTCGCACATCTCAGCATCCGGCAACAAGCGCAGCAGCGCGCGCTAGAGACGCCAATCACTCTATTTGGGGAGCAGCGTCCACACCACAGCGACACAGGAGAGTGTCCATACACGAGCAAACGGCACCAACTATGATCCAGGAATATTCAAAGGTAGCGAAACAAGTCCGTGAGTGGAACTTCCGTTTCGATGGAACAACAAAGCCTCTGGAATTTCTGGAACAAGTTAAGTGGTCAGCCTATGCCGGAACTACTTCAAGGAATGGCACTTAAATGGTACGTAGCCAACAATCAACACTGGACCAAATGGGTAACTTTTGTCCAGAGTTTTCAAGAATATTTCTTGCCTAGAGATTATTTTGAGAAGCTCATGGACGAAGTTACCCGAAGACGTCAGGCTATACAAGAGCCATTTAAGGTGTACATGGTGGAAATGCAGACGCTAATGCGGCCACTGCAATGTTCAGCGGAAAAGCAGCTGAACAGAATATCCAAAGCAGCCTTCCAGACTTACGAGCGTTCGCCAGGCCAAACCAATTCAATAATTTGAATGAATTGAGTATTTGGCCGAAGCGTTTGAGGAACTCGAAGCCGACAGGGGCGCGCGGCGAATGAATTGATGTATTTGGCCGAAGCGTTTGAGGAACTCGAAGCCGACAGGGAAAAGCTGAGACTGCAGAGCCGCATGGAGCAGCACAGTTACAACACACCACAGCAAAGCCGCATGGAGCGGCCGCAGTAGCATTGTAACAATTCACGGCAAAGACGCAGGGAACCACCTCGGCAACGCAAGGAAGCGAAATATGACCATATGGAGCCCGCTCAGAGGCAAAATCATCCACGATGTATGGTAATGGTGGAGGAGCGAGCAGAAGCCGACACTGGACCCAGACCAGCCCCGAGGTCGAGACACAACAACGTACAAACCCATATCCAGACACTCGGCAATAGAGTGTACGAATCCCATGCTGGAATTCTGTTGGATATGCGGGCGTCTTGGAGTTCGTACGTCAGTATGTTGTCCGTCGGGAAACAGAGACCGGCGTGCGCCACCAAGGGGTGAGCGGAAGCCGAACAGGACACGCAACAAGACGCTCATCGGCAGCCTACTGGCAGAAGATGCGCAACTGACAGCTACCGTAGAGATCGGCAACTGTCAGTACAAGGCTATGATTGATACAGGGGCCACGAGTAGCTTCGTTAGTGAGGAGCTAGCGCGTAGACTGATCAGCGTAGGCCGACGAAGCACAGAGTCCGCATGGCAGATGGCCGAAGGAGCGGGATTCGAGAGCAGATCGAGGTGAACGTCAGACTGGGACAGAGCAGCATGGAGATCGCTCTGCTGATACTGCCAGGAGTCAACGTCGATCTTGTCCTTGGCTGGGACTTCTTGTCTGGCATGAGCACGGTTGTAGAGTGTGCAGGCTTGATGGTGAACATACCAAAAAGCGGAATACAAAAACACCACGAGGAGAGATTATCCATAGCCACGACAGTAGTTACACCAATACATCCGGAGAAAGTAGCGGCTGTTGGCGTATTGAAGCCGCTGAAGGACACATTACAAAAATTTTCTATGGTGGAAGACGCAATGGATCAAGCCAACCGGAAGTGCAAATGGATCCAAAAGTTGCGAACGAACATCAAGAAAAACCCCAGGAAGTATCCAGATTACTATGAAGAGTCTGGAAACCTATATAGGCATATCCCGCATACAGCTGGAACTGAGGATGCAGCAGCTTGGAAATTGTGTGTGCCTACCGGGAAGAGAAGTCAAATCATGCAAGAAAACCACTTCTCCGCCGCCGCAGTCCATACGGGTAGCAGGAAAGTTATAGCCCGAATAGCAGCGCGCTACTATTGGCCAGGCTTATATAGAGACGTACGAGCATATGCTAAACAATGCGAAATATGTCAAAAATATAAGCAGAGTCAATTGGCGGCTCAGGACCGAGCAAGGCACCATAACCTTCGGCGCAGACCAGGGAGACCCACAGTCGGAGAGAAAGTATGGCTTCACCACCTGTCGAACGCTGCTGAGGAATTCGCAGCAAAGCTGGCGCCGAGATACGGAGGCCCATACCAAATTGTAGATTTTCCATCGCCGGTGATCTGCAAATTGATGAGCCTCGCGGACAAGCGGATAAGGACAGCGCACATAGGCGACCTGAAACCGCACAGCGACGGGATTGAGACAGGTAAGTCAGCCAAACAATAAAAAAAAAATATATATATGCATACACCTGAGACCGAAAAAAAAATTGAAAGAATGCATAGAAAATATCAATCTTTTCGGTCAACAAAAAAAGGGGGAAAATAAATAGGCCTCGAAGCAGAGGCTATTTATAATTGCATTTAATTCAAAACAAACAAAACAGAGCCCTGCATTGAAATCAAAACAAAACAAAACAGAGCCCTGAACCGGCCCAGATCAAACAACAACAAAAAGAACAGCACGGCGAAGTGAGCGAAAGTTCACGCATTCGGCAATGCACCCGAGAGCGGGAGAAATGGCCAGCCGAGAAAGCACGACCATGACCCACTCTGAGTGCATGCGCTGAATGCAGTACCAAAGTTCAACGGACGACCGAAGAGTTCAACGGCCAGCCCAAACGCAGTGCGCAACACCATTGGCCAGCCGAACACACACACACACACACTAGTACCAGTGCATGCACGGAGAGCGCACCGTCGTTGGCTCTCTCACGTTTGGCGCGGGTGCGCGAACGCTGGAGAGCGTAACAACAACGCAGGCGCAGCCCCATTGGCGGAACACACACACACGCGGGTGCCGATGCACGCACAAAGAGCGCACCGTTGTTGGGCTCTCTCACGTTTAGCGCGAGTGCGCGAACGCTGGGGAGCGCAACAACAACGAAATGCATTTCGAGCGAGCATTTGTTGGAGTGCACTGTTGGCTCTCTCACGTTTAGCGCGGGTGCGCGAACGTGGGAGAGAATGACAACAACAAAGTGCACTTTGGACCAACAAATGCTGAATGCACCGGGGTTGGCTCTCACGTTTAGCGCGAGTGCGCGAACGCTGGGAGCGCAACAACAACAAAGTGCATCTTGAGCGAGCATTGGCAAGAGTACACTGTTGACTATCTTCCACGTTTAGCGCGGGTGCGCGAACGAGGGAGAGAATGTCAACAACAAAGTGTGTGTTGAAACAAATGCCGAAGGAACCGTCGTTGGCTCTCTCACGTTTAGCGCGACTGCGCGAACGCTGGGGAGCGCAACAACAACAAATAGTGTGTTGTACCAAATGTATGCATGCCGAGTGCGCCGGGATTGCCTCTCTCACGTTTTGCGGGGGTGCGCGAACGATGGAGAGAGAGGGCACCAACAACGGATTACACTATGTACGAACAAGTTGCAGAGCACGCCGTTGTTGACTCTCGTACGCTTTGCGCGGGTGCGCGAGCGACGGGAGGAGCAACAACAACGTTTGCAATTTCGTGCAAATGCATGCACACAGGGTGCATCGAGGATCACTCTCTTACACTTGCGCGGGTGCGTGCGCAATATGGAGAGTGAGGACAAGGCTAGTCGCCGGCTGCCACACCCACACGGACGAGGGACGAACAGGATGCGCGCAAGGCTACCAAGCCCAAAAAAAAAACGTCGCGTCGATCGGGGTACCAGGGGTGAGAACTAACCTCTTGTAATTGCAGATGATCGTTCTTGTGGGAAACTGGAAGCTTCCCACTGCAGAAGAAAGGGGGTAGTGTGAGGAGCCATAGTATATGCGCCCCTCACAGCAACTGTCGATCAGGCGGAAATCCGGCCCCGATGCAGTTGCGGCGAATTCGCTCTCTTTCGTCCTCTCCTTTTCTAGCGCAGGTAGTCAGCCATTTGAGCGTGTCTGACACACATATCCAGGAGGATATGTACCGTTGGTGTGGGAGCAGTATTGCGGGTGCAATACTGCCATCTATGCTCACACCAGCGGCAGACAATGGTTGGCGCCAGCAAATGGCAGTGGAAAGTTACCAGAGATCACGCCACCGAAGAACATCACGCCACCTCGGTACAGTCCCAGCAAAAGGTCACCGGCTGACCTATAAAAGGAGCGCCGCAGCACGGCGCGAGGCATTGTATTGCGGACAGTCAAAAAGCTAAGAGTGTGAAGCTAAGAGTCAGTGAAGTCAGAAAGTGAAGTGATAACCTGTGAAGAAACGCGTTTGGATCAGAAGAAGTGCACGCGAGTCAACGGAGACAGCATACCACAGCGAAGTCAACACTACACGACAGCAGCAAGTGAGAGTGAAAACACCAGCAATTGAGCGAGGCAGTGCAGCACTCAACCACCACAAATCGCGCAGGACACTGAGGTCCTGAAATTGGTCACAAGTCAAAAGCCTTGCCACGCGAGAATTTAGTCACGGCGGAGCCGGACAAATTTTAGCGAACAGGCGATTGTGACAGAACCAATAGAAGGCCGCAGTGCCCGTGCGAAAGCTGAGGAGCTTCGCTAAATCAATTGTAAAAGTGAAATAAATAAATAATTCAATAATTATCAGAATAAATATATTTGTGGTTATTAATTTTCGCAAACGCAACTATTACAAATTTGTTGCACGAACCCGCAGCTCGGCTGAGTTTTAGCCCAGCTATTAACCACCGAATTAAAAAGGTTCGTTACAACACTTTTTAGGGAAAAATCAAAAGACTTGAGCTATCCATTATTCTAATAAGTGCCAGAGAGTTTTATTTTTTAGGGATCAAGGACAGCAAATGTCTGATTTTTGTTGCTATATTTTTCGGGTTGTTGATAATATTTTCCATTAATTGCGTGGTTTTTTAAGCGATTATTGAATTTAATGGGATAATAATGAAAATTAAATTATGGTAAGCAGCTGTTTTTATAGCCCTGAACTAAATAAGGACAACACGGATGCGATTACGGATACGGATTTCGGGGCACGCACGCTAATGTCCTGGGTGTATCTGGGCGTATAAAGGCTCTTTTTAATTTGTATTTTTTTTTTAACCTCAGCCAGCATGGCGTCATAATCGAGAATTGTTGGTCAGCATATTGTTATTGTTATTGTTGTTGAACGTTAAATCGGTCAACGTCGTCGTTGCGGTCATCATTGGCTTGGAATCTAGTGCAGCAAGTCAGCAAAGCGAGTGGAAAATATGTGGTTGCAAACAATTTACGTAAATTAGCGCAATTACAGCTGCTGGCTGGCTAGCTGACTAGCTGACTGACTGCCAGACTGGCATTCTGTTGTGCAGCCAACAGATACTTTCTAGTCTACCAGGGAAGCCGATGGAACCGGTTTGACTTTTGAGTTTTATTTCTTATTGTTGTTCGAAACGTCAGCAACTAAATAGAAAACAAGAAAAAAGTAATCAGTGTTGTTTTTGCCACATCACAAGTCAAGCACATATATATATTTACATATATGAATATAATAAGTAAAGAGCAATATTGACAACGTTCTTCGGGAATTCACAACGCAACCAAATGACAACTCAACTGTAAACAAAACTTAATAACAAATAAGTAAGCCATCACACATTTAACCCAATCTCTTCTCCGTTGCAGCATGGAAGTTCAAACGGCAAACAGTCTGCACAATGCTCTGTTGTCGCTACAAGGAGCCAACAGTCCCGCAAACAGCCCCAATGGAACGCCCAAAAAGACATTGGCCGCCAAGCAATCCTCGACAGAGGCCAACATTCTCGAGCAACTAAGCAAGCAGCAGCAACAGTCAGCCAATCACAGTCGCGACTGCGACAGTCCGGCCAGCTCCAATTCGGAGCTGGAGAAGGATCTAAATGAGTTGCGCGATTTGAATGATTCGCTAACGGGCAGCGGTAGCGTTGGCAAATCTAATGGTTCCCTCAGCGGCGCCTCATCCAATAATTCGGTGCCACCAGCTGTTGCCACGGCTGCTGCTGCTGCTGCTGCAACAACGAATGATAGCAACGCTCAAACGTTGGGCGCCACAATTGCGGCACAACTCAAGAAACGCATCTCAAGCAGACGAACGCCTACACCCAAGGCGCATCGCATTAAATTCTATCGCATTGGGGATCGCTTCTATCCGGGCATCACCATACCCGTCTCCAATGAGCGCTATCGTTCCTTTGAAAGCCTCTACGAAGATCTGACACGCCTCTTCGAGGAGAACGTCAAGATTCCGGGCGCAGTACGGGCCATTTACAATATGGGCGGCAAAAAGGTGAGCACAAAATTATCTTTAGCTGCGATTTCTAAGCGAATTAGATTGTTGTAGTTCAACAAATCAAACTTGATGAATTTCTCCAACTCTAGCCGTATCTCTTTAATTTCACATAAATTGTTATTCCATTCAAGATATTGCATATAAAATATATTTTTTAAAAGCGAACTCATTGCTATACTTGAAGTCATTAGGTTAGGCATTAAAAAATAGGACACGTCATTTGCTGCGACTTTCTTTCTGCAATTAAATCCCTTACAAGCCATAATTAAGAGTCCCCACATGCATTCATTAGCCAAATATAAACTTAATCTGAATAGCCAGCTGTCAAACAAATGATACCCTTTCTCTTGTAACGAACCTTTTGATTCGGTGGTTAAAGCTAAGCTAAAACTCAGCCGAGTTGTGGATTCGAGCAACGAATTTATAATTGTTGCGTTTGCGAGAATTAATGACGCCGATATATGTGATTCTGATGATTAGTTATTTCTTTTATTTATTGTATTTATTTTACACTTTTACTGTGAACGCCTCACATTCACCGTGGCACTTCGGCCGTACGCTGGTTCGGTTACGATCACCTGTTCGCTTGAATGTCAGTCCGGCTCCGCCGTGACTAGAATTCTCGCGTGGCAAGGCTCTCGTTTCTTTACCAGTGTCAGGACCTCAGTATCCTGTGTAATTTGTACGGATTGAGTAATGCAGTCTATCACTCAACTGCCGATGCTTCACTTTCTCTTTACTGCTGTTACGTGGTTCCGGTCTCACTTGTTGTACTTCTTTAGTTTCACTTGCTAGCTTCACTGATGGTCAGTATCACACTCTTAGCTTTCTGACTCTTCGCCAAGCAATGCCTCGCGCCGTGCTGCGGCGCTCCTTTTATAGGTCAGCCAGTGACCTTTTGTCGGGACTGTACCCGGGTGGCGTGATGTTCTTGTGGTGGCGTGATTCTGGGTAACTTTCCACTGCCTTTCGCTGGCGCCAACCATTGTCGGCCGCTGGTGTGAGCATAGATGGCAGTATTGCACCCGCAATACTGCTCCCACACCAACGGTGCATGTCCTCTTTGACCTGCGTGTTCGACACGTTCAATTGGCTGAATGCCTGCGTTAGAGAGGGAGGGGACGCAAGAGAGCGAATTCGCCGCAACTGTGTCGGGGCCGGATTTCTGCCCGATCGACAGTTGCTGTGAGGGGCGCATAATTTGATGATGCTCCTCACACTCCCCCTGGGTCCCGTGAAATGGTGTTACGCTTTGGTTATGGTATATGTACCCTTTTGAACACCTTTGATCCCCAAGGCGACGTCTTGACCCTGTAGCGTTCCCCTTCGCACCACACTATCGTTGCGGTGCGGCGACTGGTTCCCGGCTGCCTGTCCACGGCCTCCCGCACCAGTGGTGGCCAAACCGTTGGCGGCACCTCCTCCCACCGGCTTTCGTCCTCAGGCGCCGAAAGTTGCCTTTGGAGGTTTGGCCGGGGTGGTTCTGGTGTCGCTACTGGGCACGACGCCTGTCGGCCCAGTGTTGGTCGCCGCCATGCTGGTGGTGGTGGTGGTGGGGACTCCACCGGTCTCCCTTTCGGGTCCTCGTCCGACGCCGCTTCGCTCGTCTCCTCGGGTCGTTTCCGCGGTGTATACGGCATCGTGTCCTCGTCGTCGCCGTTGGTGACTGGTGTCTTCGCCCTTTCCTCCGCCTCGTCTTCCTCGTCGGATGATATTATTATTACCTCCCCCTCTGTCTCGGTGTCTGAGCTCCGGCCCGAGGCTATCGAGGGGGCCCATGACTCCTGCGAGGGCATGTTCTCCTCCGCTTCCACCGCTGCGGCCACTTCGGCTTCCCAGGATTCGGCGCGGCGCCTCGGTTCCTGAACCGACACCGTGTCCTCCGGTTCCGGGGTTAGCGGAGTTCCGGGAACTGCCAAGCAACCACACCGGATTGACGTCTCCAGGTCTGGGGAGCCGTCCTCGTTGGGGCCGGCTTCTCGCGGTGTCGGCTCCTGGGCTTCGGCGCGAGGCGAAGCTATAGGGTGCGGCGAGGCCATCAGCTCCAGCTGGTCCTCCCGTAGATTCCGGCGTTCCCTCTCGACCCGCCGCCATTGGCTGGTCAGCCGCAGGCGCACCCTGCGCTCTGCGGGCCTCCGGCGTATGATCCGCCTCCTAGGGGCCGCCTGTTCACGTGGGCGAGTTGGTCGGTGTCTGGCAGCCATTCGCGCTGTCGGCCCGACTCCCCTTTCGCGCTGAATTCCAGCTTCGCTGGGATTCGCGCAGGGACCCGGGTCTGACGCGCGGCGACCAGTTGTCGCCGAGCCAGTGCCCACGTGGTTGGTGGCCTTTGTAGTGGTGGTTGTCTCGATGTCCATATGATTGTTTTGTCTTGGCTTTGCAAAACAGCTGCCATCTGGACTGGTCTGACGCCCGCATGCCTGACCGCGCCTTTTATTCTTTTGGGGTATATGGGTGTGGGTGTATGTGTGCGTGTGACACCCGAACTCTCTCCCCGAGTTCTAATGTTCACACGTGTGCACTTAATCTCAGAGATTAAGTTCGCGCACACGTGTGTTCATGTAAGTGTCTTACCCTTCCCTCCCGTGGTCCCCAGCGACGCATCCACGCTGTTGTTGCCCTCATGGGCTACGCCTTCTCTTTTGGCTTCGTGCGAGAGTGTGTTATCAAAACCCTGCCCTTCGTGTGTATGCCTCGGTCCGAAATCGCCAGCGTTATGATTCGCCTCTGTCTCGTCCGCGCACCCGCGCTAGACGTGAGAGAGAGGCCATCTCGGTGTACTCGGCATGCCTTCAGTACAACACCTTATTTGTTGTTGTCATGTTTTGAGCGGTCATGCACCCGGGCTAACCGTCGAGATTCGGCAGCACTGCACTCTCGCAAAGGCCCGTTAAAATGCATCTTGTTGTTGTTTTCTCTAACGTTCGCGCCCTCGCGCTAAACGTGAGAGCCAACCTCGGTACATTCGGCACTTGTTTAATCCAAAGTGCACTTTGTTGTTGTCACCCTTTTTCGATCGGTCACGCACCCGCGTTAACCGTCGAAATTCGGCAACAGTGCACTTTGGCAAACGCTCGCTCAAGATGCATTTTGTTGCTGTTGCTCTCTCTCCGGCGTTCGTGCACTTGCTCTAAACGGCGAGAGTCAACAGCAGTGCATTCGGCCTAGGTTTTGACACACATTTGTTAGTGCCGTTATGCTCCCAGCGTTCGCATGCCCTCGCTAAACGTGAGAGAGAGCCGACGATGGCTCGCTCGGCATTGGTTCCAACACACATTTTGTTATTGTCGGTATGCTCCCAGCGTTCGTGCACTCGCACTAAACGTGAGAGCGGGCCGACGATGACTCCCTCAGCATTGGTTTCCACACACTTTTGTTATTGGTCATTATGCTCCCAGCGTTCGCGCACCCGCGCTAAACGTGAGAGAGGGCCAACGTGCACCCC
Organism: Drosophila kambysellisi; assembly: GCA_035042185.1. Taxonomy (NCBI): domain Eukaryota; kingdom Metazoa; phylum Arthropoda; class Insecta; order Diptera; family Drosophilidae; genus Drosophila; species Drosophila kambysellisi. Next base: position 56,560 of record JAWNLS010000029.1, read on the forward strand.
AACAATGCTCCCTCGAAATGCACTTCGTTTATGTTACGCTCCCAACGTTCGCGCACTCGCGCTAAACGTGAGAGCCAACACGGTGTATTCGGCAGTGTTCGGTCCAAAGTGCACTTTGTTGATGTATTCGCTCCCACGTTCGCGCACCCGCGCTAAACGTGAGAGAGCCAACAGTGCACTCCACAACGGCTCCCTCGTGCACTCGTGTATGTTCGCTCCAACGTTCGCCACTCGCGGTAAACGTGAGAGCCAACATCGGCATCCGTGTGTGTGTGTGTGTGTTCGGCTGGCCAATGGTGTTGCGCACTGCGTTTGGGCTGGCCGTTGAACTCTTCGGTCGTCCGTTGAACCTTGGTTCTGTATTCAGCGCATGCATTAGAGAGTGGGTCATGGTCGTGCTTTCTCGGCTGGCCCTTTCTCCCGCTCTCGGGTGCATTGCCGATCGCGTGAACTCTTGCTCATTTCGCCGCGCTGCTCTTTGTTGTTGTTTGGGCTGGGCCGGTTCAGGTCTCTGTTTTGTTTATCTTGCATTAAATGCATTACAACTAGCCTGGGCTCCGTTTTGCATATTGTTCGCTATTTGTGCAGATACGCAATTATAATTCCGTTTTGCATATTTTGTATTAAACGCAATTATAATTCCGTTTTGCATGTTTTGTATTAAACGCAATTATAATTCCGTTTTGCATATTTTGTATTACTCAATTATAAATAGCCTGGGTTTTGAGGCCTATTTATTTTCCCCCTTTTTTTCATTGACCAAAAAAAAAATTTTGAAGTCTTCCAAAAAATTTTGTTTTTGGTTTCAGGGGTAATATTATTTTATATATTTTTCTGTCGTTTGGCCACACCTCACTCTGTCTCTCAATCTGGTCGCTGTGCGGCTTCAGGTCGCTTATGTGCGCTGTCCTTATCCGCTTGTCCGTGTGGCTCTTCAATTTGCAGATTACCGGCGATGGAAAATCTACAATTTGGTATGGGCCTCCGTATCTCGGTGCCAGCTTTGCTGCGAAGCCTTCAGCAGCATTTGACAGGTGGTGTAGCTTCGCCCAAACTTTGTCTCCGATTTTGGGTCTCCACGGTCTGCGTCGCAAGTTATAATGCCTGGCTTGGTCCTGAGCCGCCTTCTCCAGGCTACGCCGTACAATCTCAAAGATGTCTTTGAGACGATTTTCCCTTTCTGCTGGCGTTTGGGCTCCTTGGCCTGTTCCGACTGTTACTTCGTCGAACAGCGCCTTTGGTAGCCTTGGCTCTCGGCCTTGTGTGATGAAGGCAGCGCTGTACCCTGTGGAGCTTGCGACGCTGGTGTTGACAGCCAGTGTCAGCTCGGGTAGCGCCTCATCCCACCGCCGTTGGCTATCCCTTGCAAATTGCGCAATCATCGTCTTCACCGTTCGATTTGCGCGTTCCGTGGGATTTTCCTGCGGAGTGTATGGAGCAGTGTATTGGTGTTTTACGCCCATCTCGTCCAGAAACTTCTTGAATGCCTTGCTGGTGAACTGCGTGCCGTTGTCCGTAATCAGGATCTTTGGCGTACCGAACCGTGCCAGTATCCTTTCTCGGAATCCCTTTTGTAGTGCTGCAGTGGTGGCGCTTCTGAGTGGCACCATCTCCGTCCATTTGGAAAAGCGGTCTATGAAGACCAACAACATGGTGTTGCCATGTGTGGATCTTGGTAGTGGTCCAACGAAGTCTGCACATACTGTGCTCCAAGGCTCTTCAGGGATTTGGGTCAGCATTTGTCCTGCCGCTGCCAATTGACTCGGCTTGTACTGTTGGCATATTTCGCATTGTTGCACATATGCTCGTACGTCTCTGTACAAGCCTGGCCAATAATAGCGTGCTGCTATTCGGGCTATAGTCTTCCTACTACCCGTGTGGCCTGCGTCTGCGGTGTTGTGGTTTTCCTCTAAGACTTGCTTTCTCTTATCCTTTGGCACGCATAGTTTCCAGGCAGCTACATCCTCGGTTCCGGCTCTATGCGGGATGTGTCTATACAAGTTTCCAGATTCCTCGTTGTAGTCCGGGTACTTCCTGGGATTCTTCTCGATGTCCGTTCGCAACTTTTGAATCCATGTGCATTTCCGGTTGGCTTGCTCCATGGTGTCTTCCACCATCGAGATCCTTGCGCACGTATCCATCAGGGGCTGTCGGGAGAGAGCATCTGCGACCACGTTCAGGTTTCCTTTCCTGTATTTGATTTCAAAGTCGAATTGTTGCAGCTCCAGTGCCCACCTCGCAATCCTCCCTGATGGGCTTTCGATGGAATTTAACCACTTCAGTGCCATGTGGTCCGTAATGACGTGAAGTGGTATCCTTCCAAGTAAGGTCGAGCTTCCTTATGCCCCAGATTATCGCAAGACACTCTTTCTCGGTCGCAGAGTAGTTCCGCTCTGCACCATTTAAAGACCTGCTTGCATACGATATGACCCGTTCGCCCTCCTCTGAGTTTTGGGTCAATATCGCTCCTAAACCATAATTGCTTGCATCCGTCTGCAAGCAAAATGGTTTTGAAAAATCTGGGCATGCTAGCACAGGTGATTGTGTCAGCTTCGCCTTTACTTTTTCGAACGCTTCTTCGTGCTCCTCGGTCCATTCCCATTTCGTACCTTTTTTAAGCAGCGTATGTAGTGGGTGTACGGTGGTGGCAAAATCTGGTACAAAGCTGTACCAAGTACAAAGTCTGTACCATGATGCCACCCCCAGGTATTGTCGTAATTCTTTGATGTTTCCAGGGGGCTTCAGTTCGGCGATGGCAGCTACCTTATCCGGATCCGTGCGTATCCCTCGGTCAGTCACCTGATGACCCAGGTATCTCAACTCGTTTTTGAAGAAATCGCACTTATCCACGTTTATCCTTAAGTTTGCTGCTCTCAGCCGTCGGAACACTTCTTTTAGGTTGGCCATGTGTTCCTCGCGTGTTCTCCCGATTACGATGATGTCATCCAAATATGCGAACGCATGTGGCATCATCTCGGGACCAATCACGCGGTCCAGTGCCCTCTGGAACGTTGCCGGTGCCGAATGGAGTCCGAACGGCATGACCTTCCATTGGTACAGTCCTTTGCCTGGGACTGTGAATGCCGTCTTCTCTCGGCTACCTTTTTCCATCGGAATCTGCCAGTAGCCATCTTTTAGATCCAGACTAGTGATAAAACGCGCCTCTCTCAGTTGGTCCAGGTTGTGGTGGACTCTGGGCAGGGGGTATGCATCTTTTATCGACCTACTGTTTAGCTGTCGAAAGTCCACACAGAGACGCCATTTCCCTGTCTTTTTGCGTACCATCACTGTTGGTGCGCTGTGTGGGCTTTTTGATGGCTCGATGCATCCTTTAGCCAACAAGTCATCCACCTGTTGGTTTATCTCCGCTTGCATCTTGGGGTTCTTCGGGAAGTATCGCTGCTTGATGGGCCTGTCGTCACTCATAACTATTTTATGCTCAGCTATGGGTGACGTTCCCTTTATCCTTTCAAATGCAGCCAATTCTCCTCGCAAAAATTCGTCAATTTCTGCGTCCGGATTTAACAGCGGGATGACTGCTTTGGCTACCGATAATTTCTCCTCCGGGTGTACTCTCCTTGGGTTTTTGTTTATGTGTACTCTCACGCCTGCGCATTCCAAGACCGTATCCATGCCCGACAGGAAGTCCCATCCGAGAACCAGGTCGTCAATAACTCCTGGCAGTATCAGCAGAGTGGTCTCCATGCTGTTCCGTCCGAGTTTAATGGTCACCTCGACCTGTTCTCGAACTTCGCTTTTTCGGCCATCTGCCATGCGGACTCGCCGTTCGGTTGTGCGTCGTCGGCCTACGTTGCTCAGTCCACGAGCTAGATCCTCACTAACGAAGCTACTCGTGGCCCCTGTGTCAATCGTAGCCTTGTACTGACAGTTGCCGATCCCTACGGTGGCTGTCAGTTGCGCACTCTCGTCCTGAAGGCTGCCAATTAGCGTCTTGGGGCTGTCCTGTTCGGCTCCCGCTCGCCCCTTGGTGGCGGATGCCGATATCCGTTTCCCGACGGACAGCATACTGGTGTACGGACTCCAATCCGTCCACATCTCCAACAAAATTCCAGCATGGGATTTATGCACTCTATTGCCGAGTGTCCCTCCTGGCCGCAATATCTGCATGCCCTCGCTGGATTTTTGATGTGTGTTTGTATACTGTCTGCTGTCGTCCTTGGGGCTGGTCTGGGTCTGCCGTCGTCTGCTGGCTCCGTCCCCATTGCCATAAACCTCGTCTGGTTGGGCGGATGAGCGCGTTGGTGGTCGAGGTGGTTACCCATGCGTCTTCGTGGTGGGTGGTCGTCGTACTGCTGCTCCGTGCGGCTGTGTTGTGGCCTGTTACCATTCGGCTGCTCCATACGGCTGTGTTGTGGTGTGTTGTACGAGTTCTGTTCCATGCGGCTGTGTTGTGGCGTGTTGTATGGGTGCTGCTCCATGCGGCTCTGTAGTCTCAGCTTTTCCCGGTCCGCTTCGAGTTCCTCGAACGCTTCGGCCAAATGCATCAATTCATTTAAATCTTTGAATTGATTTGGCCTGGCGAACGCTCGTAGATCTGGGAGGCTGTTGTTGTAGATCCGCTTCAGCTGTGTTTCAGCTGAATACTGCAGTGGCCGCATTAGCGTCTGCATCTCTACCATGTACGCCTTGAATGGTTCCTGTGTCGTCTGCCGTCTTCGGGTAACCTCGTCCTTGAGATTCGCAAAATAATCCCTTGGCAGGAAATATTCTTGGAAGCTCTGGACAAAAGTTACCCATCTGGTCCAGTGTTGGTTGTTTGCAATGTACCACTTCAGTGCCATTCCTTGCAGTAGTTCGGGCATGGCTCTTGGGACCAGATTTAGATTTAGTCCGTATGTGTCGGCTGACCACTCCACTTGTTCGAGAAATTCCAGTGGCCGTGTCGTTCCATCGAAGCGAAAGTTCCAATCCCGCACTTGTTTTACTACCCTGGGATATTCCTGGGGTATGCCTGGTGTGTCTTGTTCCTAGATGGATACTCTCCTTCTTGGCTGTGGTGTGGACGCTGCTCCCCAGATAGAGTAGTTGGCGTCTCTGGCGCGCGCTGCTGCGCTTGTTGCCGGGATGCTGAGCTGTTCGAAATCTACGAACGACGGCTCTCTAGCATCCGCAACTTCGACTTCTTTGGCCGGGGATTGCCTGCCATGAATCGCCGCCAACTCCTCTATTCTAGCACTGTATGGCAGTCTGGCCTCGTGTGTACTCACCCACTCTCCAAATTGTCTGCGCATTGCATCCAGTGTGCCGGATAGTTCCACCTGGAACTCTTCTCCGTACCGCGTCACCTCGTCCTTCTTGAGGTTATACACCCACGCACGCACCATGTTTAATTTATTTTTTTTTTTTTTTTTTAATATCACAATAACTATATCTGTTAACTCTCGCAACCACCAACGTTGGGCGCCAGTTGTAACGAACCTTTTGATTCGGTGGTTAAAGCTAAGCTAAAACTAAGCCGAGTTGTGGATTCGAGCAACGAATTTATAATTGTTGCGTTTGCGAGAATTAATGACGCCGATATATGTGATTCTGATGATTAGTTATTTCATTTATTTATTGTATTTATTTTACACTTTTACTGTGAACGCCTCACATTCACCGTGGCACTTCGGCCGTACGCTGGTTCGGTTACGATCACCTGTTCGCTTGAATGTCAGTCCGGCTCCGCCGTGACTAGAATTCTCGCGTGGCAAGGCTCTCGTTTCTTTACCAGTGTCAGGACCTCAGTATCCTGTGTAATTTGTACGGATTGAGTAATGCAGTCTATCACTCAACTGCCGATGCTTCACTTTCTCTTTACTGCTGTTACGTGGTTCCGGTCTCACTTGTTGTACTTCTTTAGTTTCACTTGCTAGCTTCACTGATGGTCAGTATCACACTCTTAGCTTTCTGACTCTTCGCCAAGCAATGCCTCGCGCCGTGCTGCGGCGCTCCTTTTATAGGTCAGCCAGTGACCTTTTGTCGGGACTGTACCCGGGTGGCGTGATGTTCTTGTGGTGGCGTTATTCTGGGTAACTTTCCACTGCCTTTCGCTGGCGCCAACCATTGTCGGCCGCTGGTGTGAGCATAGATGGCAGTATTGCACCCGCAATACTGCTCCCACACCAACGGTGCATGTCCTCTTTGACCTGCGTGTTCGACACGTTCAATTGGCTGAATGCCTGCGTTAGAGAGGGAGGGGACGCAAGAGAGCGAATTCGCCGCAACTGTGTCGGGGCCGGATTTCTGCCCGATCGACAGTTGCTGTGAGGGGCGCATAATTTATGGCTCCTCACACTCTAAAGATCTTTAACATCGAAACACAAAATGAACATACAAAAGAACAACAAATGAACAAAAGTCAAATTTGTTTCACAAATAATAATAATCTTCACAGAAAACAAGAAATAATTATTTACAAAATCCGTCAGCTCCTCACTACATAAATAAAATGCTTTCGAATTCCGACCCCAATCATCCATTAAATATTCTATGAAATATTTATAAGAAATATATAAGAATTAAATAAAATAAATTACTAAATTATTGAACCACTTGCAGATAACCGCGCTGGATGATCTGGAGGATGGTCAGAGCTACGTTTGTTCCTGCAACACTGAGAATTTCAAGAAGGTGGAGTACAACACCAGCTCCCAGCCGCTGGCCAATTTGACGCTGGCGAACAACAGTCGCTCAACGAATCAGCGTCTCGCGAAGCTGCAGCGACCCGCATCGCCGCTCAAGAATGGCGCCATGATTGGCAGCAGTGGCAGCAGCAGCGGTGGTTCATCGGCGGCCAACGGTGGTGGTGGTGCGAGCGTTGGCGGAGCCAGTGGTGGTGGTGCTGCTGCCACGAATGGCAGTCCGCTGAACAATTCCCGTTTCAGCGAACGGAACAGCGTGGTGCATCCGCGCATTGTGACACTGATTCGGAACGGGACCAAGCCACGTCGGATAATGCGTCTGCTGCTGAACAAGCGTAATAGTCCCAGCTTCGAGCATGTACTCACAGCGGTTACACAGGTGGTGCGACTGGATACGGGCTATGTGCGGAAGGTGTTTACGCTGTCGGGTGCATCGGTGTCACAGCTGGCCGATTTCTTCGGCACGGACGATGTGTTCTTTGCCTATGGCACGGAGCGTGTGAATGCAGCCGAAGATTTCAAACTAGAGGCGGATGAGCAGCGTGCAATTAATGCCATACGCAAGACACTGCGCACAGCGGGCACCACATGTAAGGGGCCCAAACCGAAGATGCCCGTCAAAAGCAAAAAGGCCTATCCCGACGATGAGACCGCGACGAGACGGGAGCGAGTAGATGGCGGTGCAGATACCGCTGTGGATGATGATCAGGCGGCGATACTTAGCATTGAGATCGGGGATCTGCCTGTCGCCATAAACGACAAATATACGCTGGGTCCAACGATTGACGATGGCAACTTTGCCATTGTGCTGAAGATCAAGGATCGACAGACGGGCTTGCCCTACGCCCTCAAGATCATTGACAAGAGCAAGTGCAAGGGCAAGGAGCACTATATTGATGCCGAGGTGCGTCTGATGAAGTCTGACAGATACAATGTACCTTTTGCTCGAGTATGTCAGTGGTAAGTGCAACACTCAAAGTCACTAAATCAGAACCAGTGATTGAAACGAATTGAATTTGAGGCGTTTAAAAATTGCTCTTCGCAAATTGGAGCAGAACAACTTGTTGAATGGAAAATGTGGTTTCTGAGTTGATCCTGTTAGCAAATTTAAATTTTTTGTTTGTAATAATGTATAAGTATATTAATATATATATTTGTATATAAAATATTATATAATATATATTTATATATATATATATGTATATATTATTCTATTTTGTTGATTTATATAGACAAAATCATTAAAAATGTATTGTTTTTAATTATAAATTGACTGTGGTAATCTATATTTTCACTTTGCTGACATCTGTAGACAAATTCCAAATCTTTTCAAAAATATTATGTGGATGTAATTTCAGTTTAGCACATTCCCAGACAGATTTTAGTACTTTTTAGGTTACAAAGAAATTATATTAAAAATTATGCATTTCTAAGCAAAAAAAAAAAAAAATAATAATAAATTTGAATTGGTTAAAGGCCTTAGCCTATAAGAAAACTGACAGGTATATACATGTATATATTTAATTTTAAATATTTATAAAATATATCTTCACTCTTGCTGAACGATGCCTCGGACTGCAATTCAGCGAATAAGGTATTGTTGGAAAATTTTAATGCCATTGCAGCACAGTCTGCCGAACAAGTCGGACAGTTTGGAACCTTCCTAATTCGTTGCAGATACCACAAAAAGGGTCAGATGATTGTAAAGCAACTGTAATATCTTCTTGGCTACGTCTTACAGCCATGTTGATTTAGAAAATATTAAACAATGCAATATAATAGGTTAGGTTAGGTATGACGGCTGCGACCTGAAAAGGTCAGCACACATGGACCAATTTAATGACCCCTAGTGGTGCCGTGGATCTACGTCCTGCTCCGGGAAAAACCCATGGAAAAAAATTTGGATCAGTTAAACCAACCGGTCGCATTTATGTATTTTGCGATCTTGGCTGGTCTAATGTTCGCCAGCTGCGTTAAGCCGGATAGGATGTGACTTCCTAAGAAGGTGGACCGTCTTTTTGCTAGAGCTGGGCAGAGACAGAGGAAGTGTTCCGGAGATTCCACTTCCTCCTCGTCTCTGCAGCTCTTGCAGAAATCTTTAAAAGGGATATTGAGCCTACAGGCGTGTGAGCCCTCTAGCCAGTGACCTGTAATTGCCCGGATCACGGCGGAACAATCACTGCGATCCAGAAATGCCAAGAACTGCTCACAAGTCGGAATAGTATCCATCGTCCACTTTCTGCAGCAAACTGTGCACGATAATGAAACCCGCAATCTGCTCAACGTTGCCCAGGCTTTGTAGAGCGCGCATGTTGGAGTTAACCGTATCCGAAAGGGTTCGAAGTTTTACCGCTGACGATGACTCGATGCAATCTAATCCCAAAATCTCCGTGATATGTGCTTGGAAAATGAGACGCTTGTTGTTAAACCGTTTTTTAAGGAGCTCCAATGCAACTGGATAGTTAGCGCTGCTGATTTCCAACGAAGAAACACTATCTAAGGCTGATCCTTTCAGACACGATCGCAAGTGCTGAAACTTCTCCACATCCGAAAGTCCTGAGTCCGCATCAATGATTGAAGAGAATATCGCTATGAACTCTGCAAACTTTGTATATCCTCCACTAAACTCGGGCAGCTTGATCTCAGGCAACCGGATTCGGCTTTGAGACAATGTGTGATTGTCACCACAGGAATCTTGCCTCATAGTCGAGTACAACGGCGACGATAACTTTCGTTTGTCAATTTCGCGTCGCAAGCTAGTTTCAACTAATATTGATAAGTCATCAAAACATGCCCGTAATTCACCCCCGATTTCAGCATAATCCAGCTCCTCCAACGCGTCATGTTTATTGTAAAATGCCTGCTGAGCACTTTCCAACGCCTTGAGCCGAATAGCCAACTCTTGTTCGCTGAGATGCACAATTTGCTCCGGAGCGATTGCTTTGGCCATCTGTTTTACCTGCTCATCAATAGCTTTGGCCTTGGCTTTGTAAAACGGGGCAGTAGGAGACTGAACGGCAGCAGAATTATGCATTTTAATATTCCTTTAGGAATCAAGGAATTTTTCACTTCCGCTTTAACACACAAGTTCAAACGACGCAATGTCAATTGGGGGCAAACACCTTGTTCATATGCGCAAGCAAAACGAAACGGGACAAGCAATAACAATGCAGAAACGGCTGCTGCAACTGTTTAAGCAAACGCGATAAGCGAATCGACTGCGCAGGTGCCAATGCCAATTTGAGGTCAAACACTTGAACCGAAAGTGAGCACAAAACGAACCGAGAATATCGACAACAATGCAAGAGAGCGGGCGCGAGTTTTATTAACTCTTTACTTTAAATAATTTGTATTTATTTAAACAAACAGAGCTAATTAATCACGTCGGGGTCACCAGTGTTGAGCTATTGAGCTTTTTCAATAGCTATCGAATTTTTCCAAAGTCACACAAATAAATAGAAACGCACCGAAATTTGCTTTTCCATAAATTTAGTTTATTTGCCTTCGTGGCCAAACTTAAAAATAGTTACAATTGTTAATTATAAGCTCCGAGTTGAGCTTTGCACTTTTAATTGTACGAATTGTTTTTTGGCAAGCGGTGTCGAATACCGTGCCGCGACTTGAATTCTCGATTGACCAATTAGAACTAACTAGCTGCCGAATTGGAGCTGCTGCTTGCGCTCAGCAAAGGCAAAGGGCAAGCAAAGTGAAAAATGCAATAAAACGAAAGGCCGATGAGCATATGCAAAACAACAGTTATGATAGTTATGTTTAATTGCTCTTTATGCTGCGCAGAGCATAGCTTACCAAAGAGATAAATATTAAGAGAGAAGCTGCTTTAATTATTGTTTGGCGCGGACTGCAAAATTTACAATTTAATTTGTGACTAGTTTGCCACTAATCACCAATGTTGAGCTATTGAGCTTTTTCAATAGCTATCGAATTTTCCAAAGTACAACAAATAAATAGAAACGCACCGAAATTTGCTTTTCTATAAAGGTAGTTTATTTGCCTTCGTGGCCAAAATTAAAAATAGTTACAATTGTTAATTATAAGCTCCGAGTTGAGCTTTAAACTTTTAATTGTACGAATTATTTTTTGGCAAGCGGTGTCGAATATCGTGCCGCGACTTGAATTCCCGATTGACCGAATAGAACTAATAGCTGCCGAATTGCAGCTGCTGCTTGCGCTCAGCTAAGGCAAAGGGCAAGCAAGGTGAAAAATGCAATAAAACGAAAGGCCGATGAGCATATGCAAAACAACAGTTAAGATAGTTACGTTAATTTGCTCTTTATGCTGCGCAGAGCATAACTTATCAAAGAGATAAGTATTAAGAGACAAGCTGCTTTAATTGTTGTTTGGCGCGGATACCTGCGTAACCAAACATTCTCCCCCGTTGAAAGACACTGGCTTTCAACAGCATCCTCTTTCGGAAGCGCACACAACTTGCGCACAGCTCTCTTTATTGTTCCAGTTGACGTCTTGAGAACAGCTACTCGGGAAACGCCGTCAGCACCAGCAACAAGCTCGACCACACGAGCCAGTGGCCATTTAAGGGGTGGCAAGTTTTCATCCTTTACAAGGACAACATCGTTGATGTGAACACCCGGGTAGGATTTTCTCCATTTGGACAGTTGCTGAAGAAGCGTTAAATATTCATCACGCCAACGACTCTAGAAAATTTGCTGATAATAAGCTATACGCTGCCATCGATCTAGGCGGCTAACGTTTAGCTTGGTGACATCCAGCTCCGGATATAGTGTGAGTGGCGCAGTGCCAAGGAAGTGCGCAGGAGTTAACACATCCAGATCTGCAGGGTGCTCTGAAAGTGGAAAAAGAGGTCGAGAGTTTATTATTGCCCCAATGTGGCAAACCAGTGTGCGCAGATCATCCAGGGGCAAAACCGAGGGTCCGACCGACCGATAGAAATGGTATTTTGCTGTCTTCACCGCCGCCTCCCAAAGTCCACCAAAGTGTGGTGAGCGAGGTGGGATGAATTCCCATTCGATGTCGTCAGAGACACAAAACTCTTGGACAGAGTCGATGTGCTTCTCGCTAAGGAAGAGTCGCTTGAGTTCAGCTAAGTTATTCTTGGCTCCGACGAAATTTGTCGCATTGTCAGACCATATGCGAACAGGTTTACATCTGGTAAGAATAAACCTCTTAAGTGCATTGAGAAAGGTTGCTGTTGACAAATCAGGAACCAGTTCGAGATGCACCGCTTTTGTTGCGAAGCAAATGAAGACCGAGATGTAGCATTTTACTGGTCCTTTGTTACGAATCTCGCTCTTGTAATAAAACGGTCCACAATAGTCCACTCCAGTGACAGCGAAAGGATGCGAGCCAGTAACACGATCGCGGGGAAGATCTGCCCTGATTGTCTCAGCCAGGATCGGTTTTGCTCGAAAACACATAATGCATTTTGTTGTTACGCTGGAGACAGTCTTACGCCCACCAATAGGCCAATAGTGGAGCCGAATATGAGCAAGCTGAGAACGAGGTCCGGCATGCAGCTGACGCCTGTGAAAATGAATGATGATGGCGCGTGTGACAGGATGATGTCCCGGAAGTATAATCGGATGCTGAGCATCGAAATCCAGGCTCGAGTGTTATAGACGGCCACCAACACGAATAAGTCCAAACTCATCGATGAATGGGGTAAGCGAGGCAATAGAGCTGGATGATTTGATAGTCAGTCCGTCTTGAAGAGCCCTATACTCATCACTCAGATTCGCCATCTGGATGCTCCGCAAGAGTAGTTGAGTGCCCTTGTGTATCCAATCTACCGTTAGACTGGCATGCCTGATGCGATTGCAAAATTTATATATATATCCGACGACAAGACGCAGGTTATGAAAAGAATTTGCAAACTTGCATCCTAAGCTGACATCAGAGCATCTAGAGATAGTAACTAGCACCTTTTGCCGCAGCTCAGGAAGCGTCCGGGCCGGTAAACATGATGCGGGACAGTCGCACTCTCCTTTGGTTAAGAAATCAGGACAATGAGACCACAACGATGATTCTAAAAGGTCGCTTGGAAGTGCTCCTCTAGAAGGAATGTCTGCCGGGTTGCATTCCGTCGGTACGTAGCGCCATTCCATTCCTGTCGTAAGCTCTTGTATTAAAGATATCCGATTAGCTGTGAACGTTTGGAAGCGCGAAGGCTCATCACGTATCCAGGATAAGACAACTGCCGAATCCGACCAACAATAGTATCTGCAGTTAAATAACTTAATTTGAGCTACTTCGCGAATAAGTTGAGATAGAAGTGCAGCAGCAGATAATTCCAGCTTTGGTACTGTGAGAGTTCGTAAAGGTGCCACACGAGACTTAGAGCACAACAAATGAGCTATGCGCCGTCCCTCTGTTATGGATACAACGTAAATGCATCCACCGTAAGCATCAATGCTCGCATCACTAAAACCATGAACTTCGATGATGCCATTTGGAACAACTACCAGTCGAGGGAGTTTTATTTGCAGGCTTAAAAGAGACATCACTTGATGCTGATGGTCCGAACATAAGATCTATGCAAAATTGCATCAAGTGCGACAATCCTGTGCCAAAGCGTCGCCTCGCTATTGAGCTTTTTCAATAGCTATCGAATTTTCCAAAGTACAACAAATAAATAGAAACGCACCGAAATTTGCTTTTCTATAAAGGTAGTTTATTTGCCTTCGTGGCCAAAATTAAAAATAGTTACAATTGTTAATTATAAGCTCCGAGTTGAGCTTTAATCTTTTAATTGTACGAATTATTTTTTGGCAAGCGGTGTCGAATATCGTGCCGCGACTTGAATTCCCGATTGACCGAATAGAACTAATTAGCTGCCGAATTGCAGCTGCTGCTTGCGCTCAGCTAAGGCAAAGGGCAAGCAAGGTGAAAAATGCAATAAAACGAAAGGCCGATGAGCATATGCAAAACAACAGTTATGATAGTTACGTTAATTTTCTTTTTATGCTGCGCAGAGCATAACTTATCAAAGAGATAAATATTATATTAAGAGACAAGCTGCTTTAATTGTTGTTTGGCGCGGATACCTGCGTAACCAAACACAAACAATTGCATAAAAAGTAAGTATGTTGCATAAAAAAGAGACCAGATCCCGCAATGCGTTTTTTTGTTTTTGTTTTATAGGGTACTTTGACTGCTTGCCGATAATATTCGAGCGACGCTTTAGTTCGAGGCGCGTAGCTGCCCATAATTGGAAGTACAAGAGGTGCTCCAATTGGAAGCGGTCAACCGGCTGACAAGTGCCAGAAGGTGTCATCTGAGAAAATCGAGGAAAAGGCAGAAAAACCAACCCCATCGATGCCAGAGAAATCCGCTGCTGCGGTTGATCGTATTGATGCATCTGGAGAGAAAGGTATGGTCGACGTAGATGATGATCAGGAGCAGGCTGAGGCGCCTGCAGCTGCGCAGGGTGAGGCAAAGAATGAGCAACAGTTGGAGCCCAATTCGAATACAGAGAATGTTGAGAGCAACACTGAACTAATATTAATATTATTACTGTCAACTAATACTCCAAATAAATACAATAACGGGTATGTTGAGCTATTGAGCTTTTTCAATAGCTATCGAATTTTTCAAAGTAAAACAAATAAATAGAAACGCACCGAAATTTGCTTTTCTGTAAATGTAGTTTATTTGCCTTCGTGGCCAAACTTAAAAATAGTTTCAATTGTTAATTATAAGCTCCGATTTGAGCTTTGCACTTTTAATTGTACAAATTATTTTTTGGCAAGCGGTATCAAAAACTGTGCCGCGACTTGAATTCCCGATTGACCGAATAGAACTAATTAGCTGACGAAAGGGCAAGCAAGGTGAAAAATTCAATAAAACGAAAGGCCGATGAGCATATGCAAAACAACAGTTATGATAGTTACGTTAATTTGCTCTTTATGCTGCGCAGAGCATAACTTATGAAAGATATAAATATTAAGAGCGAAGCGGCTTTAATTGTTGTTTGGCGCGGATACCTCCGTAACCAAACAGAGTAAAAGATAAGAATACTCTGTATATAGAATAGTGTTTTCAATGCTCAGTTCGAATGATTTCAAAGGTAGGTAAGAATCCATACATAAATACGTATTCTACGGCAGAATTGTTGAGCCGCATTCATATCAGGAGAAGCAGAAGACAATGTAAACAGTACCAGTAAATATGGCAAATGCTCTCCGGCTCTGTTAACTGTCTCGAAATTGAGGGTCTCCTACATATCAATGAAGTTGCTGCCACAGGCGCCTGTTGATGCTCAGCCAGAATAAGCAGCTGAACGAGGCTGTGTTTCGTAGTTAGAGCTGGATCGGTTTCCAGCCGTGTTATTCAATGCTCGAAATTTCCGTTGCACAATATCCACCAGTTACAAGGTGCTCCAGGTCCGCCAAAAGTTGCCACATTTCGCATAGCTGCACTGGCAGATGGCTAACCTGTCCTTTGATCTTGAGGAATAAATACATAAAACTATAATACTTATAATAATATATACAGTCCTGACAGTTATGTAACTTATGTTCGAAGCAGACATCCAATGTTCGGCTCTTGGTTTCCCCGTGTATGTGGAATTAAAATAGCTAAACTCAGTTTGGAAAATATCGCATTGTGTCGAATCAAATGTCAACATTCTTATTATTCTCTCCAAAGCGATCACTATGGAGATACTGGCCGTTGTATACCGTTTAAATAGCTTAGTCTATAATTTACTCGCTCGCTCGCAGTCTATTCGCAACGGACGTGTTTTTCATTGCGAATCGAAATTTATTTATTTCTCATCGTATTTACTTGTTTAACCGTGATACTTTTGTGCTAGAACAAAATATTGTCAATTTCTGTGTTTTGCCGGTCGATGTTAACCACATTGCTGAACTTTAATATAGTTAAACAATTAAAACAAGGCGTTCTTTCGTACAACAACAAACCGCAGCTCAAATCAAGCTTTGGTGTTTTCATATGTGTTTGCATACAATTTGTTGTTGTACTTTTACGCTCTTACTTGTGTTTCTCTCGCGCGCTCGCATTAACATTGTTGGTGGTAGCTGTTTTCGCTCTTTTTTCTATCTTGCTCTCCTATTCCGGTGTGCTTCTCATTATTTTTTTTCGGTCGTCGCGCGCTCGCCGTTTTATATCTTCTGTTTTAAACGTTGTTGTTGTGTGTAAGTACATAGCTTCATCTCTTTTACATTAACCCTTGGGTGTGCTAAAGGCTAAATTGTGTCTGTTCTTATTTTCTCTTTATACTTTTTGTTTTGTTACGCAGGTATCCACGCATTTCGTTTTATTGCATTTGTTTTCACTTTGCTGCCCTTTGCCTTAGCTGAGCGCGAGCAGCAGCTGCAATTCGGCAGCTAATTAGTTCTATTGCAGCAGCCGTTTCTGCATTGTTATTGTTTGTCCCATTTCCTTTTGCTTGCGCTTATGAACAAAGTGTTTGCCCAATTGACATTGCTCGTTTGAACTTGTGTGTTAAAGAGGTAGTGGAAAAATTCCGTGATTGCTAAAGGAATAGTTAAAAATGCATAATTCTGCTGCCGTTCAGTCTCCTACTGCCTCGTTTTACAAATCCAAGGCCAAAGCTATTGATGAGCAGGTAAAACGGAGCAAATTGTGCATCTCAGCGAACAAGAGTTGGCTGTTCGGCTCAAGGCGTTGGAAAGTGCTCAGCAGGCATTTTACAATATGCATGACGCGTTGGAGGAGCTGGATTATTCTGAAATCGGGAGTGAGTTACGGAGTTATGGTTTTGATGACTTCTCAATATTAGTTGAAACTAGCTTGCGACGCGAAATTAACAAACGAAAGTTATCGTCGCCGTTGTGCTCGACTATGAGGCAAGATGCATGTGGTGACAATCACACATTGTCTCAAAGCCGAATCCGGTTGCCTGAGATCAAGCTGCCCGAGTTTAGTGGAGGATACACCAAGTTTGCAGAGTTCATAGCGATGTTCTCTTCAATCATTGATGCGGACTCAGGACTTTCGGATGTGGAGAAGTTTCAGTACTTGCGATCGTGTCTGAAAGGATCAGCCTTAGATAGTGTTTCTTCGTTGGAAATCAGCAGCGCTAACTATCCAGTTGCATTGGAGCTCCTTAAAAAACGGTTTAACAACAAGCGTCTCATTTTCCAAGCACATATCACGGAGATTTTGAGATTAGATTGCATCGAGTCGTCGTCAGCGGTAAAACTTCGAACCCTTTCGGATACGGTCAACTCCAACATGCGCGCTCTACAAAGCCTGGGCAACGTTGAGCAGATTGCGGGTTTCATTATCGTGCGCAGTTTGCTGCAGAAAGTGGACAAGGCAACGCAGATCAGTTGGGAGGAGACAGCACCGATTGATACTATTCCGACTTGTGAGCAGTTCTTGGCGTTTCTGGATCGACGATGTCAAAGGTTGGAAAATGTGGAACACGCTATGGCAACGTATACGCCTAGCTCTAAGGTGGGAAAAAGTAGTAAAATCGTTAACACCACACAAATAAATGTGTGTTTTGTGAGACCTTTGGCCACTTAATTTATAACTGTTCCCGTTTTGGAAATCTGTCTCCGCAACTGCGTCTACGAGAGGTAAAGAAGCTCAACCTTTGCATTAATTGCCTGTGTAAAGGTCATCGCTTGTAGCCCAAAATCTTAGTCAAGTCGTGGTGCACTTGGCAACTGCTGTAATCAACGTTAGAAGTCGTACTGGAGTTTTAGTCCCTTGCCGAGCGCTACTGGATTCTGGATCGCAGGCGCACATTATCACATCTCGTTTAGCTCAACACCTCCAGCTGCGCAAGCATCGCTCACCTACTTTGATTTCAGGATTGGGGGAGTCTACTGTTGCCTCAGAAGGCTATTCAGCCGATATAAGCTTTCAATCGCGAGCATCAGCGTACTCTGCCAACATTTCAGTTCTCGTATCTCCGTCTATAACTGGAAATCAGCCTAGCCACGATGTCAACACTGAGCTCTAGAATATACTCTCAAATATTCGCTTGGCTGATCCAGAGTTCTTTAAGGCGCACAAAATTGATTTGCTAATTGGAGCTGGCCTGTTTTTTGAATTGTTGTGTCAAAATCGCTCCTGGTTTGCCTATTCTTCAAAAAACTCAACTGGGCTGGATAGTGACAGGAGGAACTTCTTCAGCGAGCCCTGCCTCAGTGATAGTTACTAGCTCGGTTC
>JAWNLS010000037.1:0-13423 GCA_035042185.1 Drosophila kambysellisi
CCACGTTGGCTACAACTGGCTCATAGAAGTTTAGGAGTTACAGCTCAGGCCACATTTGGCAACATCATTAGTCACTTAATTTCACTCAAATATCAATATTGGCCAAAACTGGCGCATAAAAGCTTAGGAGTGAAAGCTTAGGCCACATTTGGCAACATCATTAGTCACTTAATTTCACTCAAATATCAATATTGGCCAAAACTGGCGCATAAAAGCTTAGGAGTGAAAGCTTAGGCCACATTTGGCAACATCATTAGTCACTTAATTTTACTCAAATATAAATATTGGCCAAAACTGGCGCATAAAAGCTTAGGACTGAAAGCTTAGGCCACATTTGGCAACATCATTAGTCACTTAATTTCACTCAAATATCAATATTGTCCAAAACTGGCGCATAAAAGCTTAGCTGTGAAAGCTTAGGCCACATTTGGCAACATCATTAGTCACTTAGTTTCACTCAAATATCAATATTGTCCAAAACTGGCGCATAAAAGCTTAGGAGTTAAAGCTTAGGCCACATTTGGCAACATCATTAGTCACTTAATATTACTTAAAAATAAATATTGGCCAAAACTGGCGCACAAAAGCTTAGTAGTGAAAGCTAAAATCACATTTAGCAACATCATTAGTCACTTAATTTCACTCAAATATCAATATTGGCCAAAACTGGCGTATAAAAGCTTAGGAGTGAAAGCTTAAGCCACACTTGGCAACATCATTAGTCACTTCATTTCACTCAAATATCCATATTGGCCAAAACTGGCGCATAAAAGCTTAGGAGTGAAAGCTTAGGCCACATTTGGCAACATCATTAGTCACTTAATTTTACTCAAATAAATATTGGCCAACACTGGAGCATAAAAGCTATAGGAGTGAAAGCTTAGGCCACATTTGGCAACATCATTAGTCACTTAATTTCACTCAAATATCAATATTGGCCAAAACTGGCGCATAAAAGCTTAGGAGTGAAAGCTTAGGCCACATTTGGCAACATCATTAGTCACTTAATTTCACTCAAATACAATATTGGCCAAAACTGGCGCATAAAAGCTTAGGAGTGACAGCTTAGGCCACATTTGGCAACATCATTAGTCAATTTAAGTATTGGCCAAAACTGGCGCACAAAAGCTTAGGAGTGAACGCATAGGCCAGATCTAGCAACATCATTAGTCACTTAATTTCACTCAAATATCAATATTGGCCAAAACTGGCGCACAAAAGCTTAAGAGTGAAAGCTTAGGCCACATTTGGCAACATCATTAGTCACTTAATATTACTCAAATATTCAAATATTGAAAACTAAAGGCAGCACTCAATCAGCGACATCACAGTCCTTAGCTCACTCGTCATTCCTTCTCTCTTTGTTTCCAAACAGATGTTAAATGAGCTTAACTTGATAGCTTAGGCCTACATTTGGCAATATCATGTAGTCCTTAATTTCTACTCAAATATAAATATTGTCCAAAACTGGCGCATAAAAGCTTAAGAGTGAAAGCTTAGGCCACATTTGGCAACATCATTAGTCACTTAATTTCACTCAAATATCAATATTGGCCAAAACTGGAGTACTAAAAGCTTAAGAGTGAAAGCTTAGGCTACATTTGGCAACATTATTAGTCACTTAATTTTACTCAAATATAAATATTGGCCAAAACTGGAGCATAAAAGCTTAAGAGTGAAAGCTTAGTCCACATTTGGCAACATCATTAGTCACTTAATTTCACTCAAATATCAATATTGGCCAAAACTGGCGCACAAAAGCTTAGGAGTGAAAGCTTAGGCCACATTTAGCAACATCATTAGTCACTTAATTTCACTCAACTATAAATATTGGACAAAACTGGAGCATAATAAGTGGTTACAACTTGGCCATCATTAGTCACTTATTACAGTTGGACTGCACATTCAGGCCAAATGCCATAAAGTCACTTAATTTTACTCAAATAATTATTGGCCAAAACTGGCGCATAAAAGCTTAAAAGTGAAAGCTTAAGCCACATTTGGCAACATCATTAGTCACTTAATTTCACTCAAATATCAATATTGGCCAAAACTGGACGCATAAAAGCTTAAGAGTGAAAGCTTAGGCCACATTTGGCAACATCATTAGTCACTTAATTTTACTCAACTATTAATATTGGCCAAAACTACAAGCTTAGGAGTGCAAGCTTAGGCAACATTTGGCAACATCATTAGTCACTTAATTTCACTCAAATAACAATATTGGCCAAAACTGGCGCATAAAACGTTCAAATTGAAAGCTTAGGCCACATTTGGCAACATCATTAGTCACTTAATTTTACTCAAATAAATATTGGCCAACACTGGAGCATAAAAGTTTAGGAGTGAAAGCTTAGGCCACATTTAGCAACATCATTTGTGACTTAATTTCACTCAAATATAAATGTTGGCCAAAACTGGCGCATAAAAGCTTAGGAGTGAAAGCTTAGGCCACATTTAGCAACATCATTAGTCACTTAATTTCACTCAAATATCAATATTGGCCAAAACTGTCGCATAAAAGCTTAGGAGTGAAAGCTTAGGCCACATTTGGCAACATCATTAGTCACTTAATTTTACTCAAATATCAATATTGGCCAAAACAGGCGCATAAAAGCTTAGGAGTGAAAGCTTAGGCCACATTTGGCAACATCATTAGTCACTTAATTTTACTCAAATATAAATATTGGCCAAAACTGGCGCATAAAAGCTTAGGAGTGAAAGCTTAGGCCACATTTGGCAACATCATTAGTCACTTAATTTTACTCAAATATAAATATTGGCCAAAACTGGCGCATAAAAGCTTAGAGTGAAAGCTTAGGCCACATTTGGCAACATCATTAGTCACTCAATTTCACTCAAATATAAATATTGGCCAAAACTGGCGCATAAAAGCTTAGGAGTGAAAGCTTAGGCCACATTTGGCAACATCATTAGTCACTTAATTTCACTCAAATATCAATATTGTCCAAAACTGGCGCATAAAAGCTTAGCAGTGAAAGCTTAGGCCACATTTGGCAACATCATTAGTCACTTAATTTCACTCAAATATCAATATTGGCCAAAACTGGCGCATAAAAGCTTAGGAGTGAAAGCTTAGGCCACATTTGGCAACATCATTAGTCACTCAATTTCACTCAAATATAAATATTGGCCAAAACTGGCGCATAAAAGCTTAGGAGTGAAAGCTTAGGCCACATTTGGCAACATCATTAGTCACTTAATTTCACTCAAATATAAATATTGGCCAAAACTGGCGCATAAAAGCTTTAGAGTGAAAGCTTAGGCCACATTTGGCAACATCATTAGTCACTTAATTTCACTCAAATATCAATATTGGCCAAAACTGGCGCATAAAAGCTTAGGAGTGAAAGCTTAGGCCACATTTGGCAACATCATTAGTCACTTAATTTCACTCAAATATCAATATTGGCCAAAACTGGCGCATAAAAGCTTAGGAGTGAAAGCTTAGGCCACATTTGGCAACATCATTAGTCACTTAATTTCACTCAAATATAAATATTGGCCAAAACTGGCGCATAAAAGCTTAGAAGTGAAAGCTTAGGCCACATTTGGCAACATCATTAGTCACTTAATTTCACTCAAATATCAATATTGGCCAAAACTGGCGCATAAAAGCTTAGAAGTGAAAGCTTAGGCCACATTTGGCAACATCATTAGTCACTTAATTTCACTCAAATATCAATATTGGCCAAAACTGGAGCATAAAAGCTTAGCAGTGAAAGCTTAGGCCACATTTGGCAACATCATTAGTCACTTAATTTCACTCAAATATAAATATTGGCCAAAACTGGCGCATAAAAGCTTAGGAGTGAAAGCTTAGGCCACATTTGGCAACATCATTAGTCACTTAATTTCACTCAAATATCAATATTGGCCAAAACTGGCGCATAAAAGCTTAGCAGTGAAAGCTTAGGCCACATTTGGCAACATCAATAGTCACTTAATTTCACTCAAATATCAATATTGGCCAAAACTGGCGCATAAAAGCTTAGAAGTGAAAGCTTAGGCCACATTTGGCAACATCATTAGTCACTTAATTTCTACTCAAATATAAATATTGTCCAAAACTGGCGCATAAAAGCTTAGGAGTGAAAGCTTAGGCCACATTTGGCAACATCATTAGTCACTTAATTTTACTCAAATATAAATATTGGCCAAAACTGGCGCAGAAAAGCTTAGGAGTGAAAGCTTAGGCCACATTTGGCAACATCATTAGTCACTTAATTTCACTCAACTATTAATATTGGCCAAAACTGGCGCACAAAAGCTTAGGAGTGAAAGCTTAGGCAACATTTGGCAACATCATTAGTCACTTAATTTCACTCAAATAACAATATTGGCCAAAACTGGCTCATAAAACGTTCAAGAGTGAAAGCTTAGGCCACATATGGCAACATCATTAGTCACTTAATTTTACTCAAATATAATATTGGCCAACACTGGAGCAAAAAAGCTTAGGAGTGAAAGCTTAGGCCACATTTGGCAACATCATTAGTCACTTAATTTCACTCAAATATAAATATTGGCCAAAACTGGCGCATAAAAGCTTAGGAGTGAAATCTTAGGCCACACTTGGCAACATCATTAGTCACTTAGATTTCACTCAAATATCAATATTGGCCAAAACTGGTGCATAAAACATTCAGAATTGAAAGCTTAGGCCACATTTGGCAACATCATTAGTCACTTAATTTAACTCAAATATCAATATTGTCCAGAACTGGCGCATGAAAGCTTAGCAGTGAGAGCTTAGGCAACATTTGGCAACATCTTTAGTGACTTAGTGTTACTCAAGTATAAATATTGGCCATAACTGGAGCATAAAAGCTTAGGAGTGAAAGCTTAGGCCACAATTGACAACATCAATAGTCACTTACTTTAACTCAAATAAATATTGGCCAACACTGGACCATACAAGTTTAGGAGTGAAAGCTTAGGCCACATTTGGCAACATCATTAGTGACTTAATTTCTCTCAAATATAAATGTTGTCCAAAACTGGCGAATAAAAGCTTAGAAGTGAAAGCTTGGGCCACATTTTGGAACAACATTAGTCACTTAATATTACACAAATATAAATATTGGCCAAAACTGGCGCAGAAAAGCTTAAGAGTGAAATCTTAGGCCACATTTGGCAACATCATTAGTCACTTAGTTTCACTCAAACATAAATATTGGCCAAAACTGGCGCACAAAAGCTTAAAAGTGAAAGCTTATGCAACATTTGGCAACATCATTAGCAACTCAATTTTACTCAAATAACAATTTAAGGACAATTCTGCCTCATTAAAGTTTAGGAGTGAAAGCTTAGGCCTCATTTGGCAACATCATTAGTGACTTAATTTTACTCAAATATAAATGTTGGCTAAAACTGGCGCAAAAAAGCTTAGGAGTGAGAGCTTAGGCCAAATTTGGTAACATCATTAGTCACTTAGATTCACTCAAATATCAATATTGGCCAAAACTGGCGAATAAAAGCTTAGAAGTGAAAGCTTGGGCCACATTTTGGAACAACATTAGTCACTTAATATTACACAAATATAAATATTGGCCAAAACTGGTGCATAAAACATTCAAATTGAAAGCTTAGGCCACATTTGGCAACATCATTAGTCACTTAATTTAACTCAAATATCAATATTGTCCAGAACTGGCGCATGAAAGCTTAGCAGTGAGAGCTTAGGCAACATTTGGCAACATCTTTAGTGACTTAGTGTTACTCAAGTATAAATATTGGCCATAACTGGAGCATAAAAGCTTAGGAGTGAAAGCTTAGTCCACATTTAGCAATATCAATAGTCACTTAATTTTACTCAAATATAAATATTGTCAAAAACTGGCGCATAAAAGCTTAGCTGTGAAAGCTTAGGCAACATTTGGCAACATCATTAGTCACTTAGTTTTACTCAAATATAAATATTGGCCAAAACTGGAGCATAAAAGCTTAGGAGTGAAAGTTTAGGCCTCATTTGGCACAACTTTAGTCATTGAATTTCACTCAAATATCAGTATTGGCCAAAACTGGCGCATAAAATCTTAGGAGTTAAAGCTTAGGCCACATATGACAACATCAATAGTCACTTACTTTAACTCAAATAAATATTGACCAACACTGGACCATAAAAGTTTAGGAGTGAAAGCTTAGGCCACATTTGGCAACATCATTAGTGACTTAATTTCTCTCAAATATAAATGTTGGCCAAAACTGGCGAATAAAAGCTTAGAAGTGAAAGCTTGGGCCACATTTTGGAACAACATTAGTCACTTAATATTACACAAATATAAATATTGGCCAAAACTGGCGCAGAAAAGCTTAAGAGTGAAATCTTAGGCCACATTTGGCAACATCATTAGTCACTTAGTTTCACTCAAATATAAATATTGGCCAAAACTGGCGCACAAAAGCTTAAAAGTGAAAGCTTATGCAACATTTGGCAACATCATTAGTCACTTAATTTCACTCAAATAACAATTTAAGGGCAATTCTGCCTCATTAAAGTTTAGGAGTGAAAGCTTAGGCCACATTTGGCAACATCATTAGTGACTTAATTTCACTCAATTATAAGTATTGGCCAAAACTGGCGCATAAAATCTTAGGAGTGAAAGCTTGAGCCACATTTGGGAACATCATTAGTCACTTAATATTACTCAAATATAAATATTGGCCAACACTGGCGCAGAAAAGCTTAAGAGTGAAATCTTAGGCCACATTTGGCAACATCATTAGTCACTTAGTTTCACTCAAATATAAATATTGGCCAAAACTGGCGCATAAAAGCTTAGGAGTGAAAGCTTAGGCCACATTTGGCAACATCATTAGTCACTTCATTTCACTCAAATATCAATATTGGCCAAAATTGGAGCATAAAAGCTTAAGAGTGAAAGCTTAGGCCACGTTTGGCAACATCGTTAGTCACTTAATTTCACTCAAATATCAATAATCGCCAAAACTGGCGCATAAAACTTAATAAACTTGCAAATTGAAATTTTCTTAATTTCACTCGAATATCAATATTGGCCAAACTGGCATACAAGCTTAAGAGTGAAAGCTTAGGCCACACTTGGCAACATCATTAGTCACTTACCAATAAATATTGCACTCAAGCTTAGGAGTGAAAGCTTAGGCAACATTTGGCAACATCATCAGTCACTTAATATTACTCAAATATAAATATTGGCCAAGACTGGCGCACAAAAGCTTAGGAGTGGAAGCTTAGTCAACATTTAGCAACACCCTTAGGCACCTAATTTCACTCAAGTATCAATAATGGCCAAAACTGGCGCATAGAGCCTTCTAATTGAAAGCTTAGGCCACATTTGGGAACATCATTAGTCACCTAATTTCACTGAATTTTACTCAAATAAATATTGGCCAACACTGGATCATAAAAGCTGAGCAGTGAAAGGTTAGGCCACATTAGGCAACACCATTAGTCACTTAATTTCACTCAAATATCAATATTGTCTAAGACTGGCGCGTAAAAGCTTAGGAGTTAAAGCTTAGGCCACATTTGGCAACATCATTAGTCACTTAATATTACTCAAAAATCAATATTGGCCAAAACTGGCGCACAAAAGCTTAGGAGTGAAAGCTAGGCACACATTTACCAACATCAATAGTCACTTAATTTCACTCAAATATCAATATTGGCCAAAACTGGCGCATAAAAGCTTAGCAGTGAAAGCTTAGGCCACATTTGGCAACATCATTAGTCACTTAGTTTCACTCAAATATAAATATTGGCCAAAACTGGCGCATAAAAGATTAGGAGTGAAAGCTTAGGCCACATTGGGCAACATCATTAGTCACTTCATTTCACTCAAATATCAATATTGGCCAAAACTGACGCATAAAAGCTTAGCAGTGAAAGCTTAGGCCACATTTGGCAACATCATTAGTCACTTAATTTTACTCAATATAATTATTGGCCAACACTGGAGCACTAAAGCTTAGGAGTGAAAGCTTAGGCCACATTTGGCAACATCATTGGTGACTTTATTTCACTCAAATATCAATATTGGCCAAAACTGACGCATAAAAGCCTAAGACTGAAAGCTTAGGCCACATTTGGCAACATCATTAGTCACTTAATTTTACTCAACTATTAATATTGGCCAAACCACAAGCTTAGGAGTGCAAGCTTAGGCAACATTTGGCAACATCATTAGTCACTTAACTTCACTCATATAACAATATTGGCCAAAACTGGCGCATAAAACGTTCAAATTGAAAGCTTAGGCCACATATGGTAACACCATTAGTCACTTAATTTTACTCAAATAAATATTGGCCAACACTGGAACATAAAAGTTTAGGAGTGAAAGCTTAGGCCACATTTAGCAACATCATTTGTGACTTAATTTCACTCAAATATAAATGTTGGCCAAAACTGGCGCAAAAAAGCTTAGGAGTGAAAGCTTAGACCACATTTAGCAACATCATTAGTCACTTAATTTCACTCTTATATCAATAATGGCCAAAACTTACGCATAAAAGCTTAGGAGTGAAAACTTAGGCCACTTTGGCAACATCGTTAGTCACTTAATTTTTCTTATCTATTAATATTGGCCAAAACTACAAGCTTAGGAGTGCAAGCTTAGGCAACATTTGGCAACATCATTAGTCACTTATACTCACTCAATTATCAATATTGGCCAAAACTGGCGCATAAAACCTTCAAATTAAAAGCTTAGGCCACATTTGGCAACATCATTAGTCACTTAATTTTGCTCAACTATAAATATTGGCCAAAACTGGCGCATAAAAGCTTAGGAGTGAAAGCTTAGGCCACATTTGGCAAGATCATTAGTCACTCAATTTCCTTAAATATAAATATTGGCCAAAACTGGCGCATAAAAGGTTAGGAGTGAAAGCTTAGGCCACATAAGGCAACATCAATAGTCACTTAATTTTACTCAAATAAATATTGGCCAACACTGGAACATAAAAGTTTAGGAGTGAAAGCTTAGGCCACATTTAGCAACATCATTGGTCACTTAATTTCACTCAATTATCAATATTGGCCAAAACTGGCGCATTAAAGCTTAGCAGTGAAAGCTTAGGCTACATTTGGCAACATCATTAGTCACTTAATTTCACTCAAATATCAATATTGTCCAAAACTGGCGTATGAAAGCTTAGTCACTTAGCCACATTAGCAACATCATTAGGCCTCAATTTCCTTAGGCCAACATTTGGCAACATCATTTAGTCACTTAATTTCACTCAAATATCAATATTGGCCAAAACGTGGACGCATAAAAGCTATAGGAGTGAATAGCTTAGGCAACATTTGGCAACATCATTAGTCACTTAATTTCACTCAAATATCAATATTGTTGGCCAAAACTTGGCGGCATAAAAGCTTAGGAGTGAAAGCTTAGGCCACATTTGGCAACATCATTAGTCACTTAATTTCACTTAAATATAAATATTGGCCAAAACTGGCGCATAAAAGCTTAGGAGTAAAAGCTTAGGCCACATTTGGCAACATCTATTAGTCAACTTAATTATTCACTCAAATATCCAATGGCCAAAAGCTTAGCTGAGTGAAATGCTTAGGCCACATATAGGCAACAATCAACTAGTCACTTAATTTTACTCAAATAAATATTGGCCAACACTGGAGCATAAAAGTTTAGGAGTGAAAGCTTAGGCCTACATTTAGGCAACATCATTGAGTCACTTAATTTCACTCATTAAAATTTCACTCAAAGATCAAGATTGGCCATAAAACTTAGTTTTCCACATTAGGCCAACTGAGCATAACAGCTTAGGAGTGAAAGCTTAGGCCACATTTGGCAACATCATTAGTCACTTAATTTCTCTCAAATATAAATATTGGCCAAAACTGGCGCATAAAAGCTTAGGAGTGAAAGCTTAGGCCACATTTGGCAACATCATTAGTCACTTAATATTACTCAAATATAAATATTGGCCAAAACTGGCGCATAAAAGCTTAAGAGTGAAAGCTTAGGCCACATTTGGCAACATCATTAGTCACTTAGTTTCACTCAAGTATAAATATTGGCCAAAACTGGCACATAAAAGCTTAGAAGTGAAAGCTTAGGCCACATTTGGCAACATCATTAGTAACTTAATTTCACTCAAATAACAATTTAAGGACAATTCTGCCTTATTAAAGTTTAGGAGTGAAAGCTTAGGCCACATTTGGAAACATCATTAGTGACTTAATTTCACTCAAATATAAATATTGGCCAAAACTGGCGCATAAAATCTTAGGAGTGAAAGCTTGAGCCACATTTGGGAACATCATTAGTCACTTAATATTACTCAAATATAAATATTGGCCAACACTGGCGCAGAAAAGCTTAAGAGTGAAATCTTAGGCCACATTTGGCAACATCATTAATCACTTAATTTTACTCAGCTATTAATATTGGCCAAAACTACAAGCATAGGACTGAAAGCTTAGGCAACATTTGGCTACATCAATAGTCACTTAATTTCACTTAAATATCAATATTGACCAAAACTGGCGCATTAAAGCTTAGGATTGCAAGCTTAGGAAACGTTTGGCACTCGAATATCAATATTGGCCAAAACTGGATCGTAAAAGCTTAGGAGTGCAAGCTTAGGCAACATTTGGCAACATCATTAGTCACTTAATTTCACTCAAATATCAATATTGGCCAAAATTGGAGCATAAAAGCTTAAGAGTGAAATTTGCAGGTTTTATGGTTTTTTAATTTCAGTCAAATATCAATAATCGCCAAAACTGGCGCATAAAACCTGCAAATTGAAATTTCCCTCGATAAATATTGGCCAAGCATACAAGCTTAAGAGTGAAAGCTTAGGGCACACTTGGCAACATCATTAGTCACTTCATTTCACGCTTAGGAGTGAAAGCTTAGGCAACATTTGGCAACATCATCAGTCACTTAATATTACTCAAATATAAATATTGGCCAAGACTGGCGCACAAAAGCTTAGGAGTGGAAGCTTAGTCAACATTTAGCAACACCATTAGGCACCTAATTTCACTCAAGTATCAATAATGGCCAAAACTGGCGCATAGAACCTTCTAATTGAAAGCTTAGGCCACATTTGGGAACATCATTAGTCACCTAATTTCAATGAATTTTACTCAAATAAATATTGGCCAACACTGGAGCATAAAAGCTTAGCAGTGAAAGCTTAGGCTACATTTGGCAACACCATTAGTCACTTAATTTCACTCAAATATCAATATTGTCTAAGACTGGCGCGTAAAAGCTTAGGAGTGAAAGCTTAGGCCACATTTGGCAACATCATTAGTCACTTAATATTACTCAAAAATAAATATCGGCCGAAACTGGCGCACAAAAGCTTAGGAGTGAAAGCTAGGGACACATTTACCAACATCAATAGTCACTTAATTTCACTCAAATATCAATATTGGCCAAAACTGGCGCATAAAAGCTTAGGAGTGAAAGCTTAGGCCACATTTGTCAACATCATTAGTCACTTAGTTTCACTCAAATATCAATATTGGCCAAAACTGGCTCATAAAAGCTTAGGAGTGAAAGCTTAGGCCACATTTGGCAACATCATTAGTCACTTCATTTCACTCAAATATCAATATTGTCCAAAACTTGCTCATAAAAGCTTAGGAGTGAAAGCTTAGGCCACATATGGCAACATCATTAGTCACTTAATTTTACTCAAATATAATATTGGCCAACACTGGAGCATAAAAGTTTAGGAGTGAAAGCTTAGGTCACATTTGGCAACATCATTAGTGACTTAATTTCACTCAAATATAAATGTTGGCCAAAACTGGCGCATAAAAGCTTAGTGAGTGAAAGCTTAGGCCACATTTGGCAACATCATTAGTCACTTAATTTCACTCAAATATCAATATTGGCCAAAACTGGCGCATAAAAGCTTAGGAGTGAAAGCTTAGGCCACATTTGGCAACATCATTAGTCACTTAATTTCACTCAAATATCAATATTGGCCAAAACTGGCGCATAAAAGCTTAGGAGTGAAAGCTTAGGCCACATTTGGCAACATCATTAGTCACTTAATTTCACTCAAATATCAATATTGGCCAAAACTGGCGCATAAAAGCTTAGCAGTGAA
Source organism: Drosophila kambysellisi (assembly GCA_035042185.1). Taxonomy (NCBI): domain Eukaryota; kingdom Metazoa; phylum Arthropoda; class Insecta; order Diptera; family Drosophilidae; genus Drosophila; species Drosophila kambysellisi. The sequence goes on from JAWNLS010000037.1 coordinate 12,109, forward strand.
AGCTTAGGCCACATTTGGCAACATCATTAGTCACTTAATTTTACTCAAATATAAATATTGGCCAAAACTGGCGCATAAAAGGTTAGGAGTGAAAGCTTAGGCCACATTTGGCAACATCATTAGTCACTTAATTTTACTCAAATATCAATATTGTCCAAAACTGGCGCATAAAAGCTTAGCAGTGAAAGCTTAGGCCACATTTGGCAACATCATTAGTCACTTAATTTCACTCAAATATCAATATTGGCCAAAACTGGCGCATAAAAGCTTAGCAGTGAAAGCTTAGGCCACATTGGCTACAACTGGCTCATAAAAGTTTAGGAGTATACAGCTAAGGCCACATTTGGCAACATCATTAGTCACTTAATACCACTCAAATACCAATATTGGCCAAAACTGGCGCATAAAAGCTTAAGAGTGAAAGCTTAGGCCACATTTAGCAACATCATTAGTCACTTAATTTCACTCAAATATCAATATTGGCCAAAACTGGCGCATAAAACCTTCAAGAGTGAAAGCTTAGGCCACATTTGGCAACATCATTAGTCACTTAATTTCACTCAAATATCAATATTGGCCAAAACTGGAGCATAACAGCTTAGGAGTGAAAGCTTAGGCCACATTTGGCAACATCATTAGTCACTTAATTTTACTCAAATATAAATATTGGCCAAAACTGGAGCACAAAAGCTTAGGAGTGAAAGCTTAAGTCCACATTTAGCAACATCATTAGTCACTTAATTTCACTCAAATATCAATATTGGCCAAAACTGGCGCATAAAAGCTTAAGAGTGAAAGCTTAGGCCACATTTGGCAACATCATTAGTCACTTAATTTCACTCAAATATAAATATTGGCCAAAACTGGCGCATAAAACCTTAAGATTGAAAGCTTAGGCCACATTTGGCAACATCATTAGTCACTTAATTTTACTCAAATATAAATATTGGCCAAAACTGGCGCATAAAAGCTTAGGAGTGAAAGCTTAGGCCACATTTGGCAACATCATTAGTCACTTAATTTCACTCAAATATCAATATTGGCCAAAACTGGCGCATAAAAGCTTAAGAGTGAAAGCTTAGGCCTCATTTGGCAACATCATTAGTCACTTAATTTCACTCAAATATAAATATTGGCCAAAACTGGCGCATAAAACCTTCAAATTGAAAGCTTAGGCCACATTTGGCAACATCATTAGTCACTTAATTTCACTCAAATATTAATATTGGCCAAAACTGGCGCATAAAACCTTAAAATTTAAAGCTTAGGCCACATTTGGCAACATCATTAGTCACTTAATTTCACTCAAATATCA